>JAFFST010053291.1:2890-13298 GCA_022414735.1 Noturus placidus
TATAAAAAAGTATGTCAGGTGCTGATTTGGGAACATAAATTGAATTTATCCAGTAAGAAAACGAGCCTAATGCGTATGTGAAACTGATCTTTTCTTGCCAGAGACATGTTTGGTGTTTGCGGTCGCTATCAAATAAACATAAAATCAAGCCAATCAAAACTGTTGCTGTATCTATTTATATTAGGTCCTATAAATAGTAGTGGCCTATTCCAAGAGGTGAACTTGAAAACAATACAAACAACAATGAGGGGGAGTTGATTCTTGACAGGAGCACTTTAGGAATAAACAGCTCCCTTTAGTGGCTTCCGCTCATCATGACAGGCAAAGGGTTGTTGTTGCATTAATCATATATCTAATACAAAAACAAATGTATTACAATCTATAACCCATGATTATTGCTGCAAGAAAATAAATATTAACATAATAATATTAAAATGTTATCATATCAAAATGAAAACCCTCAAACAAAAATGTCAATATTAACATATTTAAGTCAAGATGTCTAAGAAAATGTCTAAGAAAAAAAAAAGATTAAAATATTTTTTCTATACAATACGGTGAGGTTAGGTGATTTGGTTAGTGTTTTATATTATTTACACCCATAAAGCACAGAGCTTTTCATCACTCAAGGCCATGGCGAGAGAGCAGCTTTCATCAGCAGGCACAATGAACAAAAGGGCAGCAAATAATCCGGATATGACCTTCCACACCGAGAATGCAACTACTGTCCATCTTCGCGCTTGTGTGTGTAGACTGCTCTTTGTCTTACAACAAAAAACACAGCCACTATTTTCCTTGTCCTGCTGTAGCAAAGTGTCGATTCGACACCTCTCCTGCAGACTGGACCCTGTTTATTGTAGGAATATAATCTTGCTTTTCAAACATGAGGATCATTATTTCAATATGTACAGTAATGTTTTGGCTATACGATGGAGCTCTAGAGCTTACTGTTCCTGAACGTTTGACGGGAAGGCAACAAACTCTGAATAAACAACCTGACATTATTTATAGGCCTGCTCAATTTCTTATTGAAACCCATTCAATGAAAGTGACCAGTCAAACAGGGTAGTAACTATAAGAAGTCAATGATAAATCTAGTAACTTTAATAATGGTGGGTTGTGATAAAAAATAAAATAAAATAAAAAAAGATCACAGAACTTATGGATACGCTTCAGAGTCCTGGACCACACATCGAGAACCACTGCTGTACAGAATGTTGTTCACGAATGAGTCGACTTTGAATTAGGTCTTTAAGACGAACCTTTTAAAGAAGAGCTGTGTTTTTTAGCTGGGGGGGGGGGATGACAAATACAGTAGCTGTTTTTGCTGAAAATGATTCAGTATTCTGTGTTCATGATTCTCTAACACGAATAGTATTAAATGAAGCTCATCAAAATCTGAGTGGTTTTGCAAAGAGTAATTATTTAGAGCCAGTTCTACATTTACATTACATTTATTCATTTAGCAGACGCTTTTATCCAAAGCGACTTACAAGTGCACACTCATACACCAATGGTAGCAGAGCTGCCATGCAAGGTGCTAGCTTGCCATTGGGGGCAACTTAGGGTTCAGTGTCTTGCCCAAGGACACTTCGGCATGGGATCACCCGGGCCGGGAATCGAACCACCAACCCTACGATTAGTGGACAACCCGCTCTACCGACTGAGCCACAGCCTAGACTAAAGCCACAGTTCTAGACTAAAGCAATGCAGAATAGACTATAATGCTGTTTGATAATCACAAGACAGAGAAGGATTTCACTAAAACTATTACTAAAAAACGATTTTGGCTGATTTAAAAAAAAAAAAACAGCAGTGAATCATTCGGGAATCCAAAGAGTCAGCTCTTCAGTTGACTCACTGAAAAGATCTGGTATTCCCATCACTGCTAGCCTACATGCTGCTTCGTCTGAGCTGTGGCTTCTTGCTTTCTATGAGAGATGGAGAAATGACATGAATACGGAAAATTGTACAGCAAAAAAAGAGCCCAAATGCACTGCATGATTGACAAGGAGCAAAGCGGATCACAGAGGTTTCTGTCATCACAGAGGATATCAACGTATAATCATTAGTGCTCAGAGTTCCCAGGAGCCCCAGTGCTGTAATATCACCAGTCTGAACCAATTACTGAATCAAATACTAACTGGCCTGAGCTGTAAATCGCCTGGGTGGAAAAACAATCAGCATTATGTCCAACAATTCCAGCCAATCAGAAGTACAGCCAATTACTGATTCATTCCATAAATGTCAAGAAAAACCGATTATTTTTCTCTCTTAGATATCAACATGTTTTATAAATTAATGTATTAGTCATTTTAGATTATGCACCGTGTGAATGAGCTCTTACTGTAGAGGATAATGACATCAAAATTCGACACTGTGAACCATCAGATCCTCCTGTCAACTATCTCCAGCCTGGGCATCACTGGAACGGTTCTGCTCTGGGTGGAAACCTATCTCTCTGACAGATCTTTCAAGGTATCATGGATGGGAGGTATTTCTGAAATTCAGCAACTCACAGCTGGTGTTCCACAGGGGTCAGTTCTGGGTCCACTTCTCTTTTCTATCTACACGACATCTCTAGGGCAGGTGATTGAGTCTCATGGCTTCTCATATCATTGCTATGCTGATGACACCCAGCTCTATTTGTCCGTCCAGCCTGATGATCCAACTGTCTCTGCACGCATCTCTGCTTGCCTGTCAGACATCTCAGTCTGGATGAGGGAACACCACCTTAAGCTCAACCTGGCAAAATCTGAGCTTCTCGTCATCCAAGCCTGTCCCTCAATCAACCACAACCTCACTATACAGCTCGGCATAACCACACTCAAACCAAACAGGATGGCCAGGAACCTTGGGGTGACTCTTGATGACAGCTTGACCTTTACAGACCACATCTCAACAACTGCTCAGTCCTGTAGATTCATCCTGTTCAACATCAAGAAAATCCGACCCTACCTCACCGAACAGGCTACACAGATACTAGTCCAGGCTCTTGTTATCTCAAAACTGGACAACTGCAACTCTCTACTTTCAGGCCTCCCAGCCAGCTCCATCAGACCTCTGCAGAGGATTCAGAATTCTGCAGCACGCCTGGTCTTCAACCAGCCAAAGAGAACCCATGTCACACCCCTCTTCATCTCCCTCCACTGGCTTCCTGTAGCCACCCGCATCAAATTCAAGGCCTTGATGCTCACCTAGAAGACCTTGTCTGGAACAGCACCCTTCTACCTCAACTCTCTCCTGAAGGCTTACGTTCCCACACGCAATCTGCGATCAATTAGTGACCGACGTTTAGTAGTTCCTACTCAGCGCTGCACAAGGTCCCTTTCCAGAACCTTCACACTAACTGTTCCTCAGTGGCGGAATGAACTTTCAACCTCAATCCGGACTGCAGTTTCTCTCACCATCTTCAAGAAACAGCTAAAGACCCGCCTCTTCCATCAACACCTAACCAACTCATAAAAAAAAATAAAAAAAACACTTGCACCTCGACTCTGCGCACTTTGCTTCTTCTAGAACTCAATTAAATTAGATCTTGTATAGTAGCACTACTTGTATTGTTCTCTGCTTGATATATCACTTTGCTTGTATCTCTCATTTGTAAGTCGCTTTGGATAAGAGCGTCTGCTAAATGAATAAATGTAAATGTAAATGTAAAATGAGTGAATATATCCATCCATTTCCTGTACCGCTTATCCTACACATGGTTGCAGGGAACATGGAGCCTATCCCAGTGAACCCGGAGCACAAGGCGGGGACACCCTGGACAGGTTGCCAAATCATCGCAGGGCACTATCGAACACACATTACCGAACACACTACAGACAATTTGGAAATGCCAATCAGCATACAACACATGTCTTTGGATTAGGGGAGGAAACTTGAGTACCTGGAGGAAACCCAGGAAGCACCACGCAAACTCCACACACACAGGGCAGAGGTGGGAATCGAATCGAAGTGAATGTATTATTATTATTATTATTATTATTATTATTATTATTATTATTATTTCTATAGTAACAGATCAATCACGGAGACTTCAATCGAAAGAAAATTGTGTGTTGTTTTTAGGAAAGAAAAACATAATGGTTACTATGGAGAGGCTTTCTGTTAAATATTTATCTATCATTTATGAAAGGAGTCTCCAGTGTCAGCACTTTGTAACACTCAGTAAGTTTTCAGCCCCCCATTTCTTTGAGAGAGAGAGAGAGAGAGAGAGACAAGCAAGGCTGGTGATGGAATGACTGTTTATACAACTGTTATAACGTAAGTGATAACAGGAACAATGTCTCGTGAATGTTCCACAACATTCACTGTACATAGAAACGATCATGAAATGCAAATTTCTGTAGTATAAATAAAAGAAATTAAACACTTCGTGGCCTGCTGCAACACCGTCCCATCGTGGATTATTTTCCTATAACAGCATGTCCTGTCAGTTTAAAATCTCAATAAACTTTATAGTCTAGACATTTATTAGTGATGACAGAAAGTCTTAATACAAAAAAGAATCAGCACTGGTTGGATGCTAGTGGAGCGTCCTGCCAATCATGACTAAGCACTATTGTCATTACTCTAAGCTCATGCAATCAGTGGAAAGCGACTGGAAGAAGCACTTGGCTTTGAAAACTGCTGCTTTATCACACCAGACAAAACCCCATAACAACTGATTACTGTCATCCACAGAAGTGCCCTTTACTCCAATAAATAATCTTCAATCAGCTATAATTAGCAACAATGAACTCTAATTAACTGAACAAGAACCAATCCAATCCATATCCATCCTAATCAACAGCAACATTGCTTCTTCTCACAGCTCACCAACACCCACATTTCAGCTTTTCATGATGGTTTAAGGAAATTAAATCCCAGTCGCATTAGAGTTCAGCTTCCATTTGTTTATTGTAGAGGATCTGGATCTAGATTGTTTTCTTGTGTTTGTTATGATCGTTTAAAGTGCAGATTACTACAGCAGTGTTGGAGCGGTTAGTTTACCTGAGATCAGAACATGAGGACCATGAAAGTATATAGCACACTGTATATAACAGGTTACAGAATGATATTGACAGGAATTACGAGTGCCAAAATGAAAGATACAGGAAAAGAATTACAAGATACTCTTATGAAGCTAGCAGCACAATAAATAAAGGAGAAGGCAAAGTTTGCGATGCTGTTCTTTTCCAGTGTATTTTAATCCATTTCTGCTGCGTGAATGATTTTCCGGTACGATATTGCAGGCCTTTCGACAGTCTGAAAAGGGCTGTTTAGAAGGACGCCGGATAAGAAGGATGATTAAAAGGGACGTGTTGTTATTATTTACACCTCTTACACAAGTCCCTTGTTTCATTCACATGCTCGTCAGCACATCCGTCTCTCCTGTTATTTCTTTCACGTTGGTCTAGACTGTCCAGAGCGCGTCTTCGCCCTAAAAAAGACCAAAGAAGGGTTACAAAGAACAAATCTAAAATAGAGAAGGAGGAAAAAAAAGGAAGAATAAACATCACCATGCTAACATCATAAAGAATGATGATGATTAGAAAATCATCCCTGTGCTGGATTGTAAAGGTGTGTAGACACAGACATGTCTACAGTATGAAGTTACAGGAAGCGGTTCACATAAATCCATATACACCATTCCTGGACGTTTACAGGTATGGAAAAAAACAAACAAAACAGATAATGGGAAAATAAAGCTGTTGTGGAAATATTGGGGGGACGTTGCATATCTGAGCATAGAGATTCTTCAGCCAATATGAGATCACATACTATATTTTAGATATATTTAAACCTCACTATTGAATTCATGATTCTGATGGGTCAGAAAGTGTTGCTTCATTTCTATAACCCCAGCACTGACAGCAGTACTGAAGGTAATTCAAATCACAGGTTTATATTGATGTGCTGAATCTAATATTCGTTATCGTTTCTATAGTAACGGCTTACAAAAAGACTACAGCAGATACAAAATGTGTGTAATTTAGCGTAAAATTTGCGTATTTGGAAGGAGTCTCCAGTGTCACTGACTACGTTTACATGGACAGCAGTAATCTAATTATTGAACTTATTCTGAATAAGACAATATTCTGATTAAGGAGTTTACATGAGTCACTTTTAGAATACTCCTTTCATGTTCAGGTTTTTCATGTTATAGAACATAAATGGATTAACGGTACATGTCATTACATCCCCACGCCATGCCGTTCCCTCTAGAATTTCACGTATCGACATACAGTTCGTCTTCGTTATGGTATCGTATACAGTTTTGGGTGTTTTTAATTTTAATTTTACAAAAGCTTCAAGTGCAGTGAATTATTTGTCATGCTGTACATGCAAATAGACAATTGATTGAAGCCGGGGGGTGCATCTCAAACCGCATACTTACTGTGTATATAGTATTGAAACACATGAATATCTCGTACTATATAGTCGGTCAGTACGCAGTTTGGGACGTAGCCGTGCTCGTTTGCCATCAAACGGTTGAGCATAAATCTTTCTCCTGCATTGATTACTTTTTTATTAATAATTCTCTAATTTCTCAGGTGGTAAACTCTGAATATCTACCAATTGTTATCTCAGACCACGCTCCTCTAAGTCTTGACATTTTTCTACCTTCACATCGCGCCTTTCGCCCACCATGGAGACTTAATTCTCTACTATTATCTGATTCAGCATTCTGCAAGTATATCTCTACTTCAATAAATGATTTTCTTTTCACTAAACAAACTGATTCAATCTCTTACTCTTTACTTTGGGAAACTCTGAAGGCCTTTTTAAGGGGACAGATAATCTCTTATTCTGCTCATGCCAATAAGCAACGTAGGAAGAATAAAGAGTTATCTGATAATATTCGGGCCATTGACGACCCATATGCACTCAACACGACCCCTGAGCTGCATAAACAAAGGCTCAATTTGCAGGCGGAGTTTGATTTGTTATCGACAGGTGAGGCCGAGAGGCTGCTGTTACATACGCGTGGCAATTATTATGAATATGGAGATAAGGTTGGTCGGTTCTTGGCTCACCAATTGCATAGCCAAGCAGCTTCACGCTCTATTCCTCAGATTATGCAATCCAGTGGTGTATTAACCTCGGACCCTGCAGAAATTAATTCAACTTTCAAAAGTTTTTACTCCTCCTTATACACAGCTGAAGCTCCTGATAACTCAGATAACATGGACCATTTTCTTAGAAATATTAATTTTCCCAGAGTTGACCCTTTATTGACATCTGAACATGACAGTCCTATTACTTTGGATGAGATTGCTCGCTCAATCAATTCATTACAATCTAGAAAATCACCTGGTCTGGACGGGTTTCCTTCCGAATTTTATAAGAAATTACATATCTCATTGGCCCCATTACTCCTGGCTGTATTCAAGGAGTCCCTAGAATTAGGGATGCTACCACAAACATTACGACAAGCAACTATAACTTTGTTGCTCAAAGATGGGAAGGACCCAACATTATGTACCTCGTACAGACCTATTAGCCTCCTCAATGTCGATGTCAAGATTTTAGCTAAACTCCTGGCCTCTCGTTTGGAGGGGATTCTCCCTAGCATTATTTCAGAGGAGCAAACCGGATTTGTAATAGGACGGCATTCCTCTTCTAATATTCGTACTCTATTCGATATTTTGTATTCAAAACAGAACAGCGACTCCTCTGAAGTGGTCGTCTCTTTGGACGCAGAGAAGGCGTTTGATAGGATCGAATGGGAATATCTTTTCATGGTGCTCAAGAGGTTCGGCTTTGGGGATGGACTGATATCGTGGGTGCGTTTGTTGTATGCGGAGCCGCAGGCTTCCATATGTACCAATGATGCGAAGTCTGACTATTTTACTTTGTCGTGGGGTACGCGCCAGGGATGTCCTCTGTCTCCGTTACTTTTCGCCATAGCGATTGAACCTCTCTCGATCATGCTCAGGACTCTTCCTGTATTTCAGGATATAGTTCACAATGGAATTGAACATAAACTAGCGCTGTATGCTGATGATTTAGTACTCTGTTACGGATCCAATTGCATCTATCCCAGAGATAAAACATGTGTTAAATGACTTTGGGAAATTTTCAGGGTATAAACTGAACTTACCAAAGAGTGAATGTTTACCCATAAACCCATCTGGCCAAAAGATAAAACAGACTGAAATACCTTTTCGCTTGGAGCACTCAAAATTCAAATATCTCGGAGTTAACGTCACTCATTCCTATTCTGCATTAATGGCTGTGAATTTCACCCTTAATCTCGTACATGAAGTCAGCCTTTCAACGATGGGCAGCTCTACCACTATCCCCTCTCGGTAGAATAAACACTGTAAAAATGAACATTCTTCCAAAATTCCTCCTCTTTCAATCCATCCCTTTGTTTTTACCCAAATCTTTCTTTAAGAATATAGACAAATTAATCTCGTCGTTCATCTGGGCAGGAAAAACTCCCAGGGTCTCCAAATTTTTACTTCAGAGGAGTCGACTGAGTGGTGACCTTTCATTGCCCAATTTTATGTACCGTATTATTATTGGGCGGCCAATATCCAGAAACTGGTGTTCTGGGTGCAGGCCCCCTCTCTTCCATGGTGCCACTTAGAAGCACGATCTTGTATTTCGACCTCCCTCCCTGCTCTGGTGTTCTCCTCCCTTCCTGTAGCCCTTTCACAATACACAGATAATCCTATAGTATGTACCTCCCTGAAAATCTTCTATCAGTTTCGCAGTCATTTTAAATCTGTCTCGGCCTCAATCGGGGCACCTGTATGTAATAACCCCCTCTTTCCCCCCTCCTTTATACTGTAGGCTCCACATTCTCTCTTTGGGAACAGAAGGGTCTGAAACGCTTTGAGGATCTTTTCATCAACAATGTGTTTGTGAATTTTTCTGAATTATCCTCGTCATTCAGCCTGCCTCCGCCTCACCTTTTCCGTTTCTTTCAAATTAGGCACTGTGTCTCCTCCCTATTCACTGGGTTTCCCTCCTTGTCTATAAAGTCAGCTTGGGAAGAGGTGTTCAAGCTGAATCCTCGTAAGAGAGGCGTTATTTCACAGATATATGCAACGATTTGGTCTCAAGACGATTCTTACAATGTTAAAACCATTAGTGCCTGGGAGGAGGAATTGGGTCTGGAACTTGAGGAGGATTACTGGGGCAGAGTGTTAGATAATATACGGACCACCACATCCTGTCATATGTTTGCACTCTGTCCCGAACAACAGAACTTTTGGAACTCCTTTTTTAGGACTATGTCTGACATTCTTAGAATCAATTTGGAGGTCTGTCCTCTAATTGCCATCTTTGGTGTTTCATCTCAGTGTCAGTCTCTGAACCTTAGACAAGCTGGTGTTGTGGCCTTTGCATCGTTATACATCGTTATACCTCTATATCAGTCTGGCTTAAAGATCTAATGTTCTTTTTGAAGCTGGAAAATTCCATTTGTGTTTACTTCGATTACGACTTTAGTCGGATTAAGGTCATCAATAATCTCTGTTTCCATGCTAGATTTTTAATCAGAGTATCGTCTTAATTGGGTCAATATCGGAATACTGTTGTCCATGTAAACGTACTGATTGCTTTACAGCATTCAGAGGGAAGCTATAACTTCTGTCGAAGAGCAGAGTTTGCAGAGACTGGTAAGAGAACAACAGTGTTATAAGAGGAATGAAACACTGGGCTGTTATTGAAAAATACACAGCCATATCATTGATTATTTTCCTATCATAGCATTCTTTCTTATATAAAAAAATAACAGATTGTTCTGTACTGTTACTAAGCTACAGTATTGTGTGTGTGTGTGTTCCAGCCATACCGGAGTGTTTTGTCTGAGGTGCTCTGTCTGTTACTCAGCTGAGTGGAGTTCTTAAACTGCGCCTCCAGCTTGGAGTAGATACCTCCTGCAAGCTAAGGACATACCCCCACAAACACACACACACACACACACACACACACTTAAGCAAGAACTTTTGCTCTATTCACGTTTTCATACAGTGCATTTCCACTCCTCCTTCACACGTTTAACAATGAACACTGTTGTGCTTTACCTCCTTAGGGTCCTTTAACTTGCTCTGTTCCAAATCACCAAAGCGCATCTTCGTGAGATGCTCAATAATTTCCATCATTCTTCTTTGATCTACACAGTGTACGAAGAGAGAGCGAGAGAAGGGAGTAGGGGGAGAAAAGACATCATGATATTAGAAAGTAAGACTGACCTGTGCTTTTAATGGAATGAAAATCTGCAGCGATATATATATATATATATATATATATATATATACAGTGGTGTGAAAAAGTGTTTGCCCCCTTCCTCATTTCCTGTTCCTTTGTATGTTTGTCACACTTAAGTGTTTCGGAACATCAAACCAATTTAAACAATAGTCAAGGACAACACAAGTAAACACAAAATGCAATTTGTAAATGAAGG
>JAFFST010053291.1:45549-63162 GCA_022414735.1 Noturus placidus
GTCCATCGCACAATCACATACACACCCACATTCATACACTACTGACACTTTAGATCAACCTAACATGCAACATGTCTTTGGACTGGGGGAGGAAACCGGAGTACCCGGAGGAAACCCCCGACACACGGGGAGAACATGCAAACTCCGCACACACATGGCCCTGGCGGGATTCGAACCCCGGACCCTGGAGGTGTGAGGCGGACGTGCTAACCACTAAGCCACCGTGCGCGCATATATATATATGTATATATATATATATATGTATATATATAATTACATACGCAAACAATTGTAACTGTACACCTCCATAGTGCATCTGTAAGGTTGCTGTACCTCATAAAATGGCTGATAGGTATAGATATAACATAGGTGCACATAATGATTGTGTTTATCACTGGGTGTATCTTGTACCAACCACTTTATGTGATCATATAACACTTCATGAGAAGTTGTTACACTTGGCTCTAACATTGCTTGCATCATACCCACTGAGCTAAGGAGCAATAAAATAGCAATAAGCAGCCTTCAATCTGTTTATTGCTCTAGGACTAGTGTAATGAATAATGTAAGACCAATTCAGGACATTAATAGACAGGGCAATAGTGTAGAAACCCCAGAACTAACAAATCATTTTCTTCTATATTCAAGAAATAAAGCAGACAGTGAAGAAGGAAGGTGACACAGCACCTGGTGACACAGCATATACTTTATATACTTTCCAAGCATATGGGGAACATTGGAAGAGATTTTGGCACTAATTAACTTTGTGTGGGTGGATGGAAATCATGGAAAGTGTGCAGCAGTGAGAACAATAGAAATTCCAGGATCATATACTGTAGGTAATAAAAAAGTCACAAATAGATTAGTTCTATATATAGGTACCATATCGGAATGGATTACTGGACTGGCTATCAATAGTGGACTAAGGTTAGGAATAAGAAGACACTGGTGGAAGTGTTTTGTGAGTATTGAGAAAGCAATGAAGGCCTTTTGGCAAGTAGACCTTAGCTAATTTCCCATATAGCAAACTGAAGTGGTGCTAATGTTGGGCAAACATCAATCATTCTGTTTAGTGGCAACATAGGTGCAATGTAATTCTGTCTTTCAGGCAAACATTTGGCCAACAAGCCACCTTTAAATCCACGAATGTTGGCTCGAAGTCAGCCATTCTCCTATGCCAACGTTGGTCCATGCTGGTAGAGTTGTTAAGAAAAGTGCTCCTTTGCCAATGTTGGCCCAGTGTATAAGAAAGGCCATAACAGCCTCCCAAAATAGACGCTGGGCAAATAATGTGTTGCTACCTAGAAATATTCCCTACATGATCAAACTAGTTGTGTCCATTAGCATTTCTGTTCAATATAATACATATTATATAATAACAGTTAATATTAATAAGGCTCGTTAATTTTTAACTGGCTGTAATGGCTTAGTAATTGATACAGTTACCTAGTAATGTAATTACTATATTTAGGCCTATAGTACATCACAAACCTGTTCAAAATTAAAGGCTAAAGCAGTATATCACTTGATTTAAAAAGCCTTTTTGTTCTGTTTAATTGTATCATCTGGGACATTAACTGCTAAAAGTTAACACATTGTGGACTTCAGTAACGGTGAAAATCAGACCATGAGCAAAGACTAAGCCGTCTCAGAGGTAAACGAGCCTTACAAGTCACGTGACTGTGTATGGCAATCCAAAACGGTACTGTATTTTGACAAACTCTATACTGCTGAGAGGAGTCGTATGCAATTGTGTATTGCGTATATAAACAATTATAACACATGGATTTACATCCAAAAATGGATCATTTTCCAGTGTTGAAAGTGCCTTGGTTAGATTAGTAACTTACTTTTAAAAGGAAGTTGTCTCAGAGATTGATCCATTCAATTTTTGACCGCGCATGCGTTGAAACATCCCCTGTACAGGAAACAGAACTTAGTCTTTGTGGCTACACACATCCAGGGTCAGGGGTTCGATTCCCACGGTGGCCCTGTGTGTGTGGAGTTTGCATGTTCTCCCCGTGCTGGGGTTTCCTCTGGGTACTCCGGTTTCCTCCCCAGTCCATGGTAGGCTAATTGGCATGTCCGTAATGTATGAATGGGTGTGTGAGTGTGTTTGTGATAATGAGCCATGATATCAGCCATGATACAGCACCCCTGGAGCAGAGAGGGTTTAGGGCCTTGCTCAAGGGCCCAACAAGAGCAGCTTGGCAGTGCTGGGGCTTGAACCCCTCACCGTCCGATCAGTAACCCAGAGCCTTAACCACCAAGCCATCACTGATGTGATTGTGATTAATCCCTGCGATGGATTGGGACCCTGTCCAGGCTGTACCCCAACTTGTGCCTGATGCTCCCTAGGATAGGCTGAAGATTCGAGAACCCGAAGATTCGAGACGTGAACAAATCATATCTGTTTCCGGGAAACAGACGTGGCGAATGTGACGTGACAAAGGAAGACTCTGATCCGGAGGTAAGGCGAACTAACAGACTGCACAGCCTGAAGACCTCATGCTAATCTATTAATGAATCACTTTTGTTTCTCATAATTCGGCCTTGGTTGAATTAGCCTATAGTTTATTATTATTATTATTATTATTATTATTATAGAGATTAATAAGTACTAGATGTGTTGGGGAATTTAACATGTAACAGTTTAGGTGGGTTTGACATTTGAATTATTATTATTATAATTTAGTTTTACTCCTTGAGCCTACCTCCCCATTCCCCCTGATGTTCACAACGCCCACCCCAAGGATCTACGGTGACCCGTAGAGTGTCTAGAAAACGCCTGACAGGATTCCCATTCCAAACAACCCAAACACATGTAGTAGACAAGCCTTCCGGACCGGAAGTCAGTTTTCCAAATCGGTTTTCTCAGCCACTTGAAACGCTTGATCAAAGATCATGGCTTAAATTTATTTGTTTTCCCTATATGTTCTACATATCTTACAGGTTATTTATGCAAATAAGAAATAAATATATATTTAAAAAATGTAAAAATAAATCCAGTAGTGTACCTTTTAAATAAAAAATGAATTGTGTAAAGCTCGAATTCTGACGCACGACGTAACCACGTCAAGTCGATGACGCGACGTCCGTCCGTCCAATCAGGCGTAGCCTGGAGAGTCCAAGGCTCGGTCTCGTATGGACTGCGACTTCCTTCCCAGGAGCAGTGTTGAGCTGTAGGGAAGAGCCCTACGTAGCGCTCTACATGTCGTCCAGGGGAGGATTTGTGACCGGGCCCAGGGAAAGAGGCAGGCGGATGATATGGCAGCTTTCTGAGCGTCCAGGTGGAACTCGCTTTGTGTTGAATTCGCTTTAACAGCGACAACATGACGTCGATTTAACGAGGCGGTGATATAAATTTTTAATAAAGAATAATAATAATAATAAAAAAATGATTTACTTGATCTTAATTTCGGCGTTTACGGGGGCGGTGGTGACGCTGCTGCTCCAGCTCGCGCTGCTGTACCGGAGGCACCCGGAGCCCGTAGCGGTGACGGTGCAGTACGTTAAAGCGGTGCCTGATCCGGCGTTGAAGGATTACTTTACAAATCCGCAGCAACCGGACGTGTCCAAACTGCCGATAGACGGTGCATGTGGAGTGCCTCCTCTTCCTCCTCCTCTTCCTCCTCCACCGCTGCAGGATGAACCGGAGACGTGCGGCTTCCTGAACGCGATCTTCCTGTTCCTGTTCCGCGAGCTCCGCGACACGCCGCTGGTCCGCCACTGGGTCACTAAGAAGATCCGTGTGGAGTTCGAAGAGCTGCTGCAGACTAAGACTGCGGGCCGCCTGCTGGAAGGACTGAGCCTGCGCGACGTGTCTCTCGGAGACTCCGTTCCCGTGTTCAAGACGGCGCGTCTGGTCCGACCCGTGCCGCTGGATGACGGCGGGATGCCCGAGGAGCTCAGCTTCGAAGTGGACCTGGAGTACGCAGGCGGCTTCCACCTGGCCGTCGACGTGGACCTGCTGTTCGGCAAGTCCGCCTACCTGTTCGTGAAGATGCGGCGTGTGGCCGGGCGCCTGCGCCTGCGCTTCAGCCGGCTCCCCTTCACGCACTGGTCGTTCTCCTTCGTGGAAGACCCCCTGGTCGACTTTGAAGTGAAGTCGCAGTTTGAGGGCCGTCCACTGCCCCAGCTCACCTCCATCATCGTCAACCAGCTCAAGAGGGTCATCAAGAAGAAGCACACGTTGCCCAACTACAAGATCAGGTCCTTTACCATGCTGCCTCCTTCTTCTTCTTCTTCTTCTTCTTCTTCTTCTTCTTCTTCTTCTTTTCTTTTCATCCCCAGCAATACACCCTCAAAAATATCTCATTACCCTTGTCACTGGAATGGTCCTCAGGTGGACACATGAAGGGTATACATATTAAAGCTTCAAAAGACAAGAAAACTTCAGTTTAACACTTTACGTCAGAGAGGCACACCACAACTTCCTTATTATAACTTTAAAAACTTCTGCGCCATCATAACTCATACACGCACTGACCACTTTATCAGAAACACTCACTGCGTTTACATGGACAACAATAATCCACTATTAATCCGATTAAGAAACTAGCATGTAAACACCAACCTTAATCTAATTAAGGTCATACTCGAATTAAGAGCTCTAGTGGAGTATTCCTGTTTTAGTCGCATTATGGACGTGTATTACAGACATGTAAACACGTTAATCACATTATAAACATCATTCACCGCATTGTGCGACAGGACACGATCACACACGGCTTTTTACTGCGAACAAGAGAGTTCGGCCGCGTCCCAAATCGCATACTACTATAGGCCTGTAGTGGGGAAAAATACATGCATCTCGGCTACTATATAGACGGTGAGTACGCGGTTTGAGACGCAGCCCACGGCTTCAAGCAGTCGTCTATTAGCACGTACAGCATGACAAATAATTAACTGCACTTAAAGTGTTCGTAAAAAATAAATAAAAAGACCCAAAACTGTATACGGTACCATAACGAAGACCAACTGTATGTTGATACGTGAAATTCTGGAGGGACGTCGGACGGCGTGGCGCGGTGACGTAATGACGCGGGCTGTTAATCCAATTATGATCTATAACATGTAAAACGGGAACATGACAGGAGTATTCTAAAAGCGACTCATGTAAACACCTTAATCACATTATTATCTTAATCAGAGTAAAGTCAATAATTACATTACTGCTGTCCATGTAAACACCTTAATCACATTATCTTAATCAGAGTATGGTCAATAATTACATTACTGCTGTCCATGTAAACCTAGTCAGTGTAGTAATACTGGGTAGGGCCTCACTTTGCTCTTTAAACCGACTCGATTCTTTGTAGAATCACCTCCACAAGATGTTGGAAACACTCCTTTGAGATCCTGGTTGACGTGATATTACATCACGCAGTTCCTGCAGGTTTTTCAGGTGCACTTTCATGCTCCCGTTCTACCACATCACATCCCAGAGGTGTTCTACCGGATTCAGAGCCGGTGGCTGGGAAGATAAAAACAATACAGTTACAGTGATGTAGTCTGGATGGTCTCAACCCAGTGACAAGGAAAAGTACAGTACGGTACCTTTCTTCTTCACGGCGTACATTTATTTATTTATTTATTTTTATTTGAAGGTTCCTCCATTGGGGTTTTTTTTTTTTTTATTTTTTTTGAAATAGTTAAGAGTTCTACCCTATGAAGAAAATTAGTTCCTGGAAGATATGGCAAGGGTTCCCTGGAAAGTTTGCCTGGCATTCCTCAATGTTCTTGACACACGAGTGTTTAATAAAAGAAACCAGGTATGGATCAGGAACCTAGTGGAACCTTCGTCCTCATACTGTAGCTTTCGAAGTGGATTCTGCTTTATAAGTAGAACTTTTTAAAGGTTTCCCCAAAAGGGAATGAGTATATATTATATGGAAATATATACTTTCCTCAAAGGGTTGAACAAAGTACAAGGTGCTATATGGAACCTTTTTCTGGTAAGATATTCTGTATCTAGATGAATAGGTTCGGCGAGCGCAAAGCTGCTGCGTCTAGACGCACCACCATCTTGCTCTAGAATGTAGTGGACATGCGTTTTAAAAATTATTTTTTTTAAATTATAATATATCCGTAGTGTATGAATGGGTGTGAGTGTGTATGTGCTTGTGCCCTGTGATGGACTGGCACCCTGTCCAGGGTGTACCCCGCCTTGTGCCCGATGCCTCCTGGGACAGGCTCCAGGTTCCCTGTGACCCTGAAAAGGAGTAAGCGGTTGAAGATGGATGGATGGATGGATAATATATTATATTATTTGGTTTATTTTCCTTAAGGATTCATTGTAATAATTATCAATTTGTATAGCGCTTTTTTACAATGGTACATTGTCTCAAAGCAGCTTTACAGAAATATCATTTTTACATTTACAAGCGACTTACTAATGAGAGCACACTCACACACCAATGGTAGCAGAGCTGCCAGCTTGCCATTGGGGGCAACTTAGGGTTCAGTGTCTTGCCCAAGGACACTTCGGCATGGGATCACCCGGGCCGGGATTCGAACCGCCAACCCCACGGTTAGTGGATTAGAGGACAACCCGCTCTACCAACTGAGCCACAGCCGCCCTGTTGTGTGGTTTAGGGTTCTGGCGTTCTAAAGGGGTTGTGCTTGGAACTGTGTCAGAAAGGAAATCCGTCTGTTGAAGGGTTTAAGAGACAAATTTCCATGCACATTTCACAGTGTGCTTCTAATGTAGCATAAACAAAAAACAGTGACTTCACACCCTTTGGGTATTTTGCGAAAATGCATTAGCATAAAATCATTATTATCTCTCATCACTGCATAAACTGTATATTAGAGCTGTCTTTGCTTATTGGAGGTAATTTTGGCTGTTACCTTTTTTGTATGGCAAACATGCAGAAAACATTTAATGGTGGTAAATGATCTGCACTTAGATGGTGCTTTTTTAACCTTAACGGATCCAAAGCACTTTACAGTGCCTCTCATTCTCTCTCTCTCACACACACACACACACACACACACACACCAGTGGTAGCAGAGCTGCCATGCAAGACGCTAGCTTGCCATCAGGAGCAACTCTGGGTTCAGTGTCTTGCTCAAGGACACTTCGGTACGTGGAGTCATTTTGACCGGGAATCGAACCGCCAACCCTACGGTTAGTGGACAACCCGCTCTACCCCCGACCCACAACCGCCCACAAGGAATGTTCCTTAAGTGATGATGTGTGTCCTGTGTTTTCATCAAACTGTCCTGACCAACATCCTTTCCATGTTTTAGCTGAGAATGGTTTAGAGACCTGTCGTCTGTCGTAGAGCCGGTCCCTCCAGGTCTTAATAAGCACCTGAGAAGTTGCTTTTAGCTGATGTCGAGGAAAATGTTTCTGTTGAGAATCTGGTTCTGGGTGGAGTAGCGACCGTGCTGCACATGTTGCCTGGACGTTTGAACTGTGCCTCAGGGGTTGCTTTCCTCTCAGAGACTCGCAGTCACGCTGTCGGTCAACCTCTTGTGAAAATAAGGTTATTAGAGGTCATGCTTTTTCCCCCAATACAGTCTATATACGGTTTCATACTTGGTTCATTTCACTGGCTTGACTGATGAAGTTGACTTATTGTACTTGTAACAGCACGTGCCGAAGTGTTTTATTCCATCTTCACCGTCCAGCTCGTCATCCTTTTTATGCATTTAGAGTTACGTTAATGTTGTGGGATGTCCATAAACCAAGTTAGCTCCTGTTATCATTTACAGGAATTATAAAACGTCATACCCTCACACCTCTCTCTCTCTCTCTCTCTCTCTCTCTCTCTCTCTCTCAAATCACCCCTGAGTTTTGCATAACTCTGCAACAGAAGCATACAGAGAGCACGGGTATGGTGAGGACGTCAGTATCTGATTAGTATCCTACTGATATCAGATCATAATAAAACATCTGAAATGGGATAACCATCATAATGATGAGTAGAAATCTCTAAAACGGCCACATCTTCATTCCTAAGCAGATAAATGACCATGCACGTGCACACACACGCCCTTACATAGTCATGTGAAAAAATAAATGCACCCCATGGAAATTGTTGACATTTTTGACGAGAAAACATTTCAGACATTCAAGACATGTGATTGATCTGTTTTTTTGGTGAAAATTACAGGAATATATAGGAAAATAGTTCATGAAAGTGGCATAGATGGCTGCAGATGACTTGCTTCATCATCATCCCACAGGCTAGGATGCATTGTGTGTCCTAAGATTTTCCTTTACATTTTCACCCTGATTGGAGAACTCCAGATATGTCTGGTATTCAACATGCATACGTTTTCTCTTTGTGCCAGCCAGGATATTTTTGTGCCTGCCCTTTGCGACAGCTAGACTGCAGTCGTCTCTACTTTATCTGTTATGGCTGCCAATATACTGTATAATCTCTTCTAAGAGCTTGATCATGTTGGAATTTGGATTGTGTTTTGGTGTCATCATGCAAGTTCTCTTCTAGGCTGTTTGTCCTGATAATCTAGTTTACATTCATGTATGTTTGGTCAACAGTGCTGGTCTGAAGTAGCTCAGTGTCCGAGTCCAGTGGGTTAATTTGTTTTAGGCCACACTGAGTTGGGGATTAAATTTGTGCTCAGGGATTTTAAAATTTTAATAATTAATCTTCAGTATTATTTTATTATATTGGTTAGGGTGGCGGTGAATTCCGAGCCTATCCTGGGAACACTGGGTGTGAGGCAGGAATACACCCTGGGTGAGCTACCTAGTCATCATAGGGTACCATGCACACACTCATTCACAGCTGGGGCAGTGTGAAGTCACAAATCTACCGAGTGTACCTGCATGGTTTTGGGAGATGCGAAGAAACTGGATTGAACCAGCGACCCTGGAGCTCTGAGGTGGCTATCTATTGCACCGTCATGCTATGCATGTTTTGTAATATTTGACAACGTCCTCGTAAAATACCTGCTTAGAAGACAATCTCTGGTCTCTGTGGTGCTCTAGGTTTGTTGAACGGAAGAAAAATAAACCAAATGTGGACCAGCCTATCATGTGCTTTCTTTTCAAAACCACTACCTTCAACTACTGCAAAATCACTGCTTTTACACACTTCCTGCTACACTGTGTCTTGATGTGACAATTAAGTTATGAAAATTTAATAGCAGATCATGCCTACAGCTGCTATTAAATATTTATCTCACTCTAATCATCAGTCCTTTTACTCATTTCATATTATAACATCAGATGTTACTGTTCTTTACTTGTACTCCTCTTTTTAGGAAGCATCATCACTTCCGAACCTGTGGCATGTTTACTAGCTTCACATCGATTAGATATTTCTGTAGTTAGTGCTGGTATTAAAAGCAAATTAACATGGCTAGTTAGGAGGTTACACGCAATAAATAAATAATTTACCTGTTCGCCATCCAGAAGGGACAACGTGTAATCTTAGAGTCCTAAAGTGACGATGGAACACAAAGGGGTCGATGAAGGTGACCAAGGCCCTCCTTTTGCAAGATGTCTTTAGAACACATTAACAATACAGACTTCTGAATATATCCCTCTTTTTTATTAATAATTACATCTTGCATATTTACATTACATTACATTAGGAACTGATTGTGTGTGTGTGGTTGTCTGAGAGTGAGAATTTTTCACACCAAATTGTTGAGGCCCCCCTGGCGCCCCCTGGTGGCCCCCAAGTGGGCCGTGGCCCCCACTTTGAAAACCACTAAACCACTGCTCTAGGTCGACATGTCTCGAACATCCTTAGAGAATGCCACTTTGTTTCATGCTGAGAGGCTTCAGAAAACATGACGCCATTTCCAGTAAGGAAACATAGTGAGTGTGGATGCTCCCTGGTGGATTGTAGGATTTTTCTTTTAGGGAGCATTTTGCGATTGAGACAGCCCTTAAACTGGCCGACTTCCTGATCGGTGTCCTGACGACTGATCTAGGGACCTGTTCGAGACACACATCCTGATTATCTTCTAAAGCAGAGGTTTCCAGTTTTATCCAGAAGGGGCTGGTGTGGGTGCGGGTTTTCATTCCCCACGTCTACTTCCACCTGCTTAATCCCTTGAGCTTAACTTTCAATTGACTGTCAAGTGGGGCTTCTGCATGTCAGGAAGGAAAACTTGCACCCATACCGGCTCTTTCTGGATAAGATTGAAGACCCCTGGTCTAGAGGATGATTTATACACACTAGGTATAAAAACACGAGCTGTAGTTTCTAAATGTACACCAATACAAGGTGTTGCAAGAGGGTTTTCGAATAAAGTCTGTAAGTGAACGGTGTATAAAGATCCTCACTGCCAGATCCAAAGACAGTGTTAGAGTGTCGAAGATGACCAACACGATCAGGTTTTTTTTTTCCCTGAAATGTTCTTGTTATTTTTTTCTGTTCAATAATGAATAGATTTTTGTGGACGTTCTTTTACAATATCATCAAATTGTTTAGCAGTATTTTATTGCCATATTTTATCATAGAAATGTTTTAAAACTATCACAATATTATATTTTAGTCATCTCACCCACCCCTGGTCTGGTTTCTTGAGATCAGGGTTTTCTTTGGAAGACGTATATTTGGCAGAAGGTAACCTGGTGAAGTTACACATCCTGGGCGGCTGTGGATCAGGTGGTAGAGCGGGTTGTCCCACTAATCGTAGGGTTGGTGGTTCGAATCCCGGCCCGGATGACTCCACGTACCGAAGTGTCCTTGGGCAAGACACTGAACCCTAAGTTGCTCCCGATGGAAAGTTAGCTTCTTGCATGGCAGCTCTGCTACCGTGTGTGTGTGTGTGAATGGGTGAATGAGACACAGTGTAAAGCGCTTTGGATAAAAGTGCTATATAAGTGCAACATTTATGGTTGATTTTTTTTTTTTTTCCCCTGAAGGTTGTCTTAAGTGTGTACGCCATGGTTGTGGTCTGTGTCGCAACCGGTTCATGTACGCAGAGTGAAACGTCCATATTGTTGAGGTAGCATTATCATTCCAGTAAATTCCACCAGCTCATTTATAGAAATATCGAACCGGGTTGGACTCCACCCTGGGGACGTATTTGGATCTCCTTGCTCCCTCATTCGCCTCTGTATTGACTTTGTGTGAGCGTGCTAAGGGCATCAGCAGGGCAGTAGAACAGTGCTTTTCCACAGACGCGGTGCCGGTGCTGGTTCAGGTAACCAGAAAACCTTGTTAGGAACCTGTCTTGTTTTTCTATTCTTTTGTAATCAGGTGTAGGTTTCATCATAGACAAGAAGTACACACAATACCATTTGAATAGACTTCTCACTTTTAGATAGATTTCCTGATGACAAGCTACAGTACATTTTGTTTTTGACCTATTATCTTGAAGATAAAAAGTTCCCCTATTAAATGTAACTATAAATGCAAAAAAATTTCCAGTATTATTTATGTTCTTTTAATAAATTGTAATCGCTGGCTGTGGAATTACCTACTGTAAACAAGATAACTCCGTTGTCCAACCCCATTCACTGCTGTTTCTTCTCTATACGAATACCTCTTTTTCCCAAAGACGCACTTCAGATTTCTTTTTTTTTTTTTTCCAGGCCGAATGTGTGCAGCATTGAAAATCGAAGCTCTTCGTCATCGTCAACTTCATTACAGAGTCTATTATTAGTGCTGCAGGAGCTTGAAGAGGAATGACCTTTTCTAATGGTTATGTATATGGCCAGACTGTAGATTGCACCAGTGTGTAATAAATGCAGGCATTGAGAGAGTTAGACCGATGGATGGCTGAGGTCCTGAGGCCCGCTTACATGGTGGTTGGTTTGTTTTTTTTTTTCGTCTGGTAATTTCACTTCTTCTCTTATCTCATGAATACAGGGTCACCTGCAGGACCACAGCATTAGCACTTGTCAGTTCATAGACCGTGAAAAGCTCAGAGTAATCATATCGAGGTTTATAGTAGGGTGTGGCCATGCACAGCTTAAACAGTGTAATAGGATAAAGAAGTAATTACACTGGTAATGTTATACTTTTATACTACACCAGAACTAACACAAACATTATTTCTAGGTATAGCTCTTATCATGTAATAAGTTCACTTGTATTTTCTCTCTCTCTCTCTCTCTCTCTCTCTCTATCTCTATATGTATGTGTGTGTGTGTGTGTATGTATGTATGTATGTATATATAAATAATGTATATGTATGGCTGCAACCCGTAGACCTTGAACAGAATTTGATGTGCATGTATACACACAGTCAGTAGCTCAACTTTGCTTCGGGCCCAATAACTCCACCCCAGCATTATTGTTATTTTCTGTTAATCGCATGCTCTCAAGTGTACCCAAGACTACATTGTATGCATTTAGCTGATTATTTTATCCACCGCGACTTCGATTTGAGACATCAGCTTAAAGTTGAAGGGTCTTGCTCAAGGACTCAACCATGGCAGCTTGGCGGTGCTTGGATTTTGAAGATCTGATCTGTAGCGCAAAAAGGCTTAACCACTGAGCCACCACTTCCTTCAGCTTTGGTAGGACTTTGTCTCATGACTCATTTGAACAACTCGGTAGTACACGTTTAATGGCCAAGTCAAGTCACTTTATTTATTTATTTATTTATTTATTTATTTATTTGAATGCACATTCACAAATTTCAGCTTGGGCGTCTAAGTTCTGCTTTTCAGCTGTAAGTTTGGAGTAAACATGTTATTTGCTCAGAGCAAGGAAACGTGTGGTCATCACATGCACGGTACAGATGTAGTCTCTGGAGTTTAGATTGAAAAATACGGCCATGTTCTAGTACATCATCGCATCAATGCCCAGTTTAAGAAGCTATTCAAGAAGGGTTTGATATCACCATACACGTAAAGCTACTGGACAGTTATTATACTGTCAGATTTACACGGTTGCACTTTTAGTATGTGTTTAAAATAAATTAGGGTCAGTATTTTTTTTTTTTCTTCTTTTAAGTACTTACTGTAGCTTGCGTCAGTTCTTGTGCTTGAAGCGACTAAAAACGTGGTTATTCTTATCCTAGCCATATCATATTTTCTTTTATTTTTGTGCTGACTTTCCATGTACGTTTCCATTTTCTTTTCCAGCTCTCTCGGTCATTATGACCTTGTGTAGGAGATCAGCGTTAGCTCCGGATAATACGAGCTCAGTGGATTGTAGTGTAGCTCCTTCCGATCATGTACACACACACACACACACACACACACACACTGATTCAGCATTTAAGTTCTGACTTCAATTATACTGTACATTGACCCAATGCCGTTTGAGAGGACAAGTGCGTGCTCACACACACACACACACACACACACACAGTTCTGCAGCCATCAGCTCGCTGCAAAGATTTGTCAAGTTGTCATGAGATCAGTTCCAGTGCTACACTCCTTGAGTGTTCTCTCTCTCACACACACACACACATGCACTTGTGATCATCAAGCACAGTAGCATGCAGTGACATTGATTTAATGTCTAGAGTTCTTTATTAAAATTTGAATTCTTAGATCTGAAGATCCAATCTTCTTGGATCTAATCTTAAGTCCAGTTTTAAACAGCAGTTACATCAGCAGTCATGGAGCAGATAAGTCCGTGTCCCGTCTCCCCCGCCACCAAGCACTGAAGTACAAACAGGAAGAAAGGCGTCTCGAGGTCTGTGGTAGAACGGTATTTTAAAAATGCTCTCAGTGTGCAGATTAACATCAGTGTCTTAATTATACATACTTGGAATCAAGATTATTTTCTTACATTCTCAGTGTGTGTCTCTGCAGGAAACCTAAAGCCGCTTTTACACCTGTTAGTCCAGTCGCCGAGTCCAAATCCGAGCCAAATTAAGTCTTTTTGTTTTGTTTAACGAATGGAGAAAAAAAATGGTGGGGGTATTGAGTGCTGAGAACAACCTTGTAAAAATCCGTCCGTTCATTCGTCTGAAAAATGACTGTTTGAGGGGACAAATCAAACGGACCTTTGCCAGGTGCGAAACCTCGACCGTTTAAGACCGTTTGTATATCTCTCCCCCATTTATTTTCCTCTTTTTGTTCGTCAGTCCAAATCTCCAGAACACTTCGCGTTTCCGCAGCCCTTCGCTCTATCCTCTGGTGCAGTTTGAGTTCTGCGGGTCGTTTTTAGCGGCTCACGTCTACATAACGTAGCTTACAAGCCAGAATACACGGCGTGTTTGGTTCACTTCCTGCATTTCAGTCAATTCGGGATCGAATCTTGTTCAGATGGTCTCGGATCGGTCGCCCAAGTGCGATCGCTTAGAATCAGTAGCTAATCTTGCTACCCCTGACCCCCCCAGGGAGTGTAAAGGTATACTGTCCACTGCTAGCATGAGACAACTCTCATGTATTCAGAGTTGAAATGGAAAACAGATCCAACGAACACTTTTCCCACTGGACCGCGCTGATCCACCATTTTAGTGTTCCTTCCGTTACCACGTGAGCCGTACCGGCGTTGTGAGTAGCCGTGGTGAATTTGGTCAAAATGCCTACCAGTAGTCATGTAGTAACTGTTGAAGCTTCTTTTATCTTTTCCAAAGGGTGTCTATTCTGGCCACGTTCGAAGGCAACATCACAGTTTGAATGTAAATATTCATATATTCAACTTTCATATATTCTATATACAACTCTTCATATATTCTAGCTTCATTACACAAAGTGAAATAACTCAAGCCTTGGTTTTTTTTTTTTTTTGCTTTAATCTCGATGATTATGGCTTACTGTTGACGGAAATCAAAACTCCAGTATCTCGAAATATTAGATGAAAGAATTTATAATGCAGAAATGTCGACCCTTCTGTAACGTATGTTAATTTATGCACTTTTAACAAGTTACTGCATGAACGCGGCACTGTTCTGGAAGCCCGTTTTGCTTTGACGTCCTCCCAAGTGGGATCAGTTTTTAAAAACTGAGATAGTCCCAAACAATGACTGTATTTTTAGTCATGTGATGCAGTCATGTGACTCACTTGACTCAAAACAAAACAAACAAGATGGTGGAAGATGTTGTACCGCGCCTGTTGTGCCTGCTATCCAGTTCGATAGCGTTTGTTAAAGATCAACGTGACGTTTGTATTTAAAAACGTCTCGAGGTGTTACGCTCGCACAGTATAGTAAGAGTTTTCAGTGTGAACGAGCAGTTTTCGGAGAACGTTTGAAAGCGACAGTGTAAATGGAGAGCGTTTTTAAAAAAAGAAAAGAGTGCCGTTTTCAGATCTACCCGGGTTGATATGGGCGTAACCACGCACTCTTTGTGGGGGTCGTGACCCCCCAATGTTGAGGAAATACCAATCTGTCCCCCCAATATACAGGAGAAAATATTTTCTATATGTTCCGCTTTAATTTTCCCTGCCTACGGATCTGTCTTTTCTTCATCCATTATATTTATTTTATTTATCTATTTATGTCTATTCTTTTTTTAATATATTCATGTTTGTTAAGGAACTGCTTCCTCATGCTGTGGGAGCTTCCATCACGCAGAAACAATGTGAATTCAAACCGTAACTGTAATCCTAAAACTATGTTCTAAATATGCAAATTTTGGAAGTTTGGCGGCGCGAAGGGTCTAGCGCTTCGACCCCTACAATGTCCATACCCTGGTTACGCCCTCGCGACGTAGCCTGAATCCAGCCGGGGGGGAGAATATCAATGAATAACCTTGCTGTTTGGGACCGACTGTCTGATTATATCCTGCACTGATATCTCATCTTTCTGGTTTATTTTGCATATCCCTCTAATGCACGAGCATCACACTCGACTACAGTTTCCTTTTCTCTATAGATCTAAATGTAGATGTCAGTGTTCCTGTTGAAATGCAGTCAGATCATTCTGAGGAGCTCGCAATTTTTTGCTGGTATGTCGCCACGCTCGAGACAAGATCGGAGCAACTGTGAATTCATTTAGAACATGCCCTCTGTTTCATTTTGCAGGCAGATAATGTGATTATGCCATAAGGAAACGTGAACGAGTAAACAAAACAGGACACCCAGATATGATAAGAGGAACGACGGATGGATGGAGTCGGAGCCCTCATGGAAGAGAAGAGAGGATAGGTTTCATTTCAGTCGTAATGGCTATTTTGCACCCTTCCTTTCATCCTCGCTTCAGGACAAGGACATTGCTCGTGCGTGTGTTCCCGTCTTTGTTTCTGTAGCTGAATTAGTAGATAATAACGGAACACTACGCTGGGCATTAATAAATAATTAAAGTGAAGAGGTGTGAGCAGAAGGGTGGAGCAGCTTGGTTTCCAGTTGATGAGGTCATGTCTGATGTGTGTGTGTGTGTGTGAGGGAGAGAGCGCTTAGAGAACGCTGTGATAGTGTCATTAGGGTAAAGGAGTCTCAGGCAGCTTAAACCAACAAGATCCTGGTGTCAGATTTATCGACCGGAGTGCTTTTGTTCTGAGCGTTTTTCTTTTCTTGTCCTTTTTTTTTAAACCCAGGCCTTATGTGACATACTTCTGAGCACAAGCACAAATTTTCGTGTGTGTGTTTCCGATCAGATATGATTTGTCTTGTGAAGTTGCCGATTCCTGAGCGGGAAAAGGATGGTTTAATCATCCAGATCAGCCACACAGCGCAAGCGTTCTCCTGTAGTGTGTTAGAGTCTGAAGTGTTTAAAGCGTGATTAGCTGCACTTTACACTTTTACTCGATCCTGGAGGTCTGGAATTCACTTTGCAGGTTTATAATATAATATGATATGATATATGATCTGATATAAAGTATAGTAACATGGCCATGGGAAATACGTGGTTCTGACATGACGTTCTACTGATTATTTTCTTATAACGGCTTTATTCCGGGTGTAAAGCTCAGTTTCCCACACGAAAGTTCTTGAAGCAGCAAGGCGATATTGATTATATCGCCGTATCCGTTACGAAATGATTTGCTGATACCGCTACAGAATCTTCTACGATATGATACAATAAAATGTTTTAATAATTTAAAATAAAAAGGCAACTGTGTCTCTTGTGTCTTATGTGGTACAATACGCTACGATACATTACAACGTCTTCGATCCATAAGGAAACAATTTGACATTTGATGCGACTTACAAATGAGACACACTCACACACCAATGGTAGCAGAGCTGCATGCAAGGTGCTAGCTTGCCATCGGGGGCAACTTAGGGTTCAGTGTCTTGCCCAAGGACACTTCGGCATGGGATCACCCGGGCCGGGATTCGAACCACCAACCCTACGATTAGTGGACAACCCGCTCTACCGACTGAGCCACAGCCGCCCATTCTGATTCTTGAACGAACAATGCGATATTTGACGATACCGCTGAATCTGATAGGACGTGATGCTATACGATGCTATAGTAATTGACGATACTACTGAATCTGTCACGATACAATAGGAAATGATTTCGATTCTTATTCTTAATTCAAATTTGATATTTGATGATGGCGCTACAGTATAATAAAATACTGGTTTTAATTCTTAAGGCATCTGCATCTGCCACGATACAATATATTACGATACATTTCGACAGGCGATATTTGATGATGCTGCCTAAACTGCGTCGATACGATACAGTACGATGCAATACAATAACTCAGGGGTCAGCAACCTGTACCACTCGAGCCATTTGGACCCGTTTTCCACAGTAAAGAAAACACTGGGAGCCGCAAAACCCTTTTGACATTTAAAATGAAATAACACTGCATATAA
>JAFFST010053291.1:91388-111388 GCA_022414735.1 Noturus placidus
CCAATTTTTCAGTTTTTTATTTGTTGAAAACGTTTGAAATATCCAATAAATTTGGTTCCACTTCATAATTGTGTCCCACCTGTTGTTGATTCTTCACAAAATATTACAGTTTTATATCTTTATGTTTGAGGCCTGAAACGTGGCAAAAGGTCGAACAGTTCAAGGGGGCCGAATACTTTCGCAAGGCACTGTATATCTAATATATATTTAAATAAAAAAAAAGAAATCAAGGGAAAGGGAAATCAATTAATGACATACATTTTAGAACTAATAACGAATGAAGAATAGCTGAAATGCGACGAGGAGTTTTTCAGTGACTGTGTGCGTAACTAGGCAACGACGTTCTCCTCCGTTACATGATGTGTCGATATGTCCCAATACTTGCGTACGTTTTTTTGCTACACACTTAATAGTATGCATTTTTCTTCAGAAAAAGGAGTACATACTTTTAGCTAATGGTATAAGTGGGGTTGTTTTTTTTTTGGAAAGGCGTGATCAGTCAGTGGGTCAGTTTGATATTTAGTGCTTAGAGTTCCATGAGGCTTGAAACAGGGTATAATGTGACGGTTCCTTTTCCAGAGTCACACGGATCATCACTGGGTGCAAAATCGTGGCCAGTGTATTCATGTGGGTCAGAGATCAGTTTTCGGCGTCCTAAATAAGTTTAATGGAGTGTGAACAACCCTACATCAATGGTCTGCACTTCTATAGCACTTTTTAATCTTCGCGGTTCTATAAAGCGCTTTACACTGTGTCTTATTCACCAGTTCACACACACACTCGCACACCAATGGTAGCAGAGCTGCCATGCACGGCGCTGACTTGCCATCGGGGGCGACTTGGGATTCAGTGTCTTGCCCAAGGACACTTCGGCATGTGGAGTCATCCGGGCCGGGAATCGAACCGCCAACCCTACGATTAGTGGACAGTTTGCTCTACCACCTGCGCTACAACCGCCCCAGTAATGTTTACATCCCATTTTCCATTTTAAAGGCGATCTAGTTAATAAAGTTCTCTTGCTGAACACTGATCTTGTTTATTTAACTTCTATTACTTTAACTGGATTTTTTTTTGCGCCATGTTTTAAAACGCTAGCACACGCCCGGACGAGTCGACTTGTGTTTTGTGTAAGAAGTACTTGATTTGAATTGGTACCCTTAAGTTATTGTGATGGTTACTGTCAATCTTTTGTTTCTACCTGTTGTGTGAGGAAATGAAACTGGTGTAACTGAGTTTCGGGAGCACGTGAGGAGCAGGCTGTATTTTAAGCTGATTGCTGTTTATGGCCGCTTTCTCCGACAGGCAGCTGGTCTCTCTCTGCCCTCTTATTGTTTGATCCAGGCTGAAGTGTGCTGAGACTAAATCTCATTTTTATGCACTTTATTGCTTTTTGCACGAGTGGTGGCAGGGGGCCTCGGATCTGCTGCTGGAATGGAGAGAAGGATGGGGAGGCAGGAAGCAGCTGGAGCTCTGATCGAGTTCTTTTGTCTCTGATTGACATGATGATGATGATGGTGGAGCTGTGGTATGGTAAACTTTTGTGGTTTATGGCGAAGGACTAGATTGCGGCGTCTATGGAAATATGATTTGTGGTGCACTCCGATAGAAGACCAAGCCTTGTGACAGTGAAATCCCTTGGGGTATTATTGAGAAATGTCTCCGTGCAAAGCATGAAGCCAATGCATCTTTCTTAGTGATGCATCAGCTTCCTTTCATACAAACCAGGCTCAATGAAGAAAAGTTGCTGGTGTATTAATTGCAGCTATGGAGTGTGGCAAAATGATCCCACATTTACTGTTTGTTTACATCGGAAATACCATTAGTAATTAGGTTCATCAAACATTTCAAGCCTTGTAGCAGAGTGAGTATGACTAACTGATTTGGGAACTGTGAGTAGAAGGGAATATACAGTAAGGGGTGGCTGTGGCTCAGTCGGTAGAGCGGGTTGTCCACTAATCCACTTATCGTAGGGTTGGTGGTTCGAATCCCGGCCCGGGTGATCCCATGCCGAAATGTCCTTGGGCAAGACACTGAACCCTAAGTGGCAAGCTAGCACCTTGCATGGCAGCTCTGCTACCATCGGTGTGTGTGCTCTCATTTGTAAGTCGCTTTGGATAAAAGCGTCTGCTAAATGAATTAATGTAAATGGGACAACAAGGTTTGATGCCAAGTACTCCTCGCTGATGGTCAGTCCTTATCTGATCTGATCTGTTTTTTTCTACCTGGGCGGAGTCAAGCCTACAGTCCAGGAGATAGAGACAAACTCAGTGTGTTTCAGGCTGTATAAGTGTGTTTCGTGGTGCACTGTACTTGTATTGTACTTGTTGTGTGGGTTAGGATTTAGGATTTGGCGAGAATTTCCAACCTCACCCTTTTGCATAAGTACTAATCCCTTTTTGAGAGACTGATCCATTGTACTCCAAGTTCAAGTTGACTTGGAAAAATATGTATGCTCGGAACCTGGACGTATGTGTTGGGTTAGTCTCTGAATTCTATCAACATATAAAGATCTCCCATGAATGATTTCTGCGCGATTAGTGAGGAGAAATGACATAAGCAGGATTTTTGCGATCGCAGAAATCAAATGTAAAATCAAGAAACTCGATGGAAGTTTATGCATATTTTAGGCCAAGACGTCATGTGACGTCATTGCGACGTTCGTTCGGCGCCGATTCGTGTGTGTCGAACATGAGTGAAGCTGAAAGGTCTCATTTATCAACAAACATCGCTACGGAAGCAATTGCAGTTTCGGCAGTTCAGGTAGTCTTCCGCCGAGGAGAAAAACAAAAAAAGCACGATTCAAATCGCATTTTTGGCCACAGTGGTTTTATACTCATTAGTAAAATTAAGCTGGAATCAACAGAGTTATGTTTACTGTTGAATATTTGTCTCCGTGTCATCGTGACATTTAGTGTGTTTATCAGAGAACAGGAATTTCCAGTTGAATGACGTACCGTTGCACTTTTCTTTCTCACAAGTTGGGTTTTTTTCCTCGGGTAAATGGTACCTTTATATAGCGCTTTTATCCAAAGCGCTTTACACGGTGTCTCATTCACCCATTCACACACACACTCACACACCAATGGGAGCAAAGCTGCCATGCAAGGCGCTAACTTTCCATCGGGGGCAACTTGGGTTTAAGTGTCTTGCCCAAGGACACTTCGGCATGTGGAGTCATGGGGCCGGGAATCGAACCGCCAACCCTACGATTAGTGGATTAGTGGACAACCCACTCAACCACCTGATCCACAGCTGTAGAATAGATTGCAGGATACATTTGCACTCGAACCCCCGGTTATCCCAGTTCCTGGCGTTCTCATACCTGTGTAATGTTGAGTTATTCAACCAGCTCTGAATTGGATCCGTTTTCACTGTACTGTAACAATATACTCCATCTTCTCCCTAATTCCATAGCAACGTTTTTACCCGTCCAGCTCTTGAAGGGGTTTTTGTACGTTTCATACGTTGCCAATCGTTTTCTGAAGGTAAATGTCACCTGTAGATTACGACTCTGCTTTAGAAAGCGACTGAGATTTCTCTCTCTCTCTCTCTCTCTCTCTCTCTCTCTCTCTCTCGTTGTGAGGATACAAACCTGATTTTAATGGACTTGCAAGAGGGAGCTTAAGACGACTCTGAAATGGACAAACTAAATGTCACAGCGATAAGGAGACCGAGCATCCTTCTCCTGTCCTTTTCGCAGAAACCTGAAGTGCTTAGGAGTGCTGATAGCAGGAGCTCTAATATTCCACCTACACCTCTGTCTTTCATTCCCTCCTCCTCCTCCGTCCCTCGTTTGCTACGCCGTATGCAGATGACCGTTTTTGCCGGCGAGTAACAATGAGGGCGCTAAAAACGGATCAGTGGCTAAAGGAGCTCTCCAACCTCCGAACATAAATGAGAGGGGGTGGTTTTTTTTTGTTTTTAAAAATTTTTATTATCCCTGTCTCCATAGCGACCCCTGCTTTTGTGCGACGCTTGGTTCCCTCCTGTCACAAAGCGGCGCGCCATCATGAAAATTCAAATAGTGGGCAATTAGACCTGCGTTCCTGCCTTTGAATCGGAGCTCTTCCTTTCCGGGAACAAGGCTGCTGGTGAATGGACGTTTGAGAAAAATCGAATCACAGGGTATAATAATATGAGATGTCTGTTTTGTTTTGTTTTTTTCCCTCAAAACATCAAATGTAGTTATAGAAGCTTGGGTCCATTCAGCATCCTGGATTACTTGTACAATTTCCTACATAATATTTAATATATATATGAAATGCATCAAAACAAACAGATATTATATTAGTGTGTGTGAACGAACACTCACGTGAATACTGTATGTCTGCGTAATCGCTTGTGTGTTTGTGGAGAGCAGGATGAGACTGAGGAGATTGAATTAAGCACTAAAAAGGAGCGCGCAGCGAGGACTTCAGTCAATGTGGCACGTCCGACTTGGACCAGACACCTGAAATGACGCATATTAATCTACTTCCTGCTTCTGCAACTTCACTTCCTGTTCATGAGTAGCTTCAAGGTTTATTTAGTTACTGTAGGGCATGAAACCTGGGTATCTGTCTTTCCTACCAATTATCTAATTTACAATACTAAAGCTCTAACAATGAGTGTGTTTACATGCACATTAATAATCTGATTGTTATTATTATTATTATTATTATTATTATTATTATCATCATCAGCCTGTTATCAGATTGTTCATGTGGTCATATAAAATTGCTATGATGAATTAAACTTGGGCGATTTCATACCATTCAATCAATGGTGGATAAAAGTATTTACCCTTCTTTTCTATATGAATGTTAAACTTTAAGAAACCTATTAGATAGGCGGCAAAAGGTCGTGTGCACGAACATACGTACCACATAGCTTTTAACATGAAGTCTTGCTTTAGGTACACTGTTTCTCCATTCGGATTTTTGTGCTTTTTAATGAAATGATACATAAGATATTTTGTGTGTGGTTTTTGTTCATGTAAAATCTGAGGGTATGTATTTTTTTTTTTTTTTTTTTTTTTTTTTTTTTTTTGAGGTTGTGTGTGTGTGTGTGTGTGTGTGCACACGCCCCAGGGGGACTGCTACCCTATACTCAAACACTAATCTCTTTGACATGTGCCAGATGATTAGATTAAGTCCAGCGCACTGAGAGAGCACGAGGGTCGTTTGCTGGCCTGCGCTGCCCTACTACGTTCATCCAGTGAACCTGACCACACGTGTGACGTACGTGTGTGCGTGCTTGTGTCTCTAGACTTTCTCTGAAGAATAAAAATCACTGTCATATAGTGGTTGCTAATTTGGTTTTGGGTAAGTTACTCAAAAAAAAAAAGAAAGTAATCCACGACAGATGACTTTACAGTTTGATTACGTTACACGCCGTATATCGCCCTCAACACGCCGCATATCCGTTTTTTCCCCCTTCACACTGCCTGTGTGAGCTAGAATAGTGAGACCATCAGCCAATAACACGAGAGTGTTTCCATGTATTTTCCTGTCCGATTGGTGTCTCCTCCGTTCACGTAAGATATAAAATTCCAACATCGCCGTCTTCTTTTACTGACGTTCAGTTACATAGTGACAAACCGCTCCAGTATTCAATGGAGAATTATTCGGGGCTAAAGAAAAAAATCTTTAGGGTTACAGCCCTCAGTGCCCAGGCCAGGTTGCCCAGGCCAGGTTAGGTGATTTTATTTTACAAATGCATTTTACTTAATATTGTTTCCTTAACAATAAATTTGTCATTTTATTTACCTCACTAACTGTAAACAAATGACATATATTTAAAATGTAATGCGTTACATTACTGCGTTATCATAAAAAGTCATTAGAATACAGTAACACATTACTTTGTAAAGCCTTACATCCAACTCTAATAAAAAATAGTATGTGCTTTTTTTTTCTTTTTTTTTTTCTTTTTCTTTTTTAATATACGAAGTAATGGATGTGTTTTAGCGCTTTGGCGGTTTTCAGTTCTTGCCTGCTAGTCCCTCGTGAATTGCAGTTGGTAGAGCAGGTTGTCCACTAATCCACTAATCGTAGGGTTGGTGGTTCGAATCCCGGCCCGGTTGATCCCATGCCGAAGTGTCCTTGGGCAAGACACTGAACCCTAAGTTGCCCCCGATGGCAAGCTAGCACCTTGCATGCAGCTCTGCTACCATTGGTGTGTGTCTCATTTGTAAGTCGCTTTGGATAAAAGCGTCTGCTAAATGAATAAATGTAAATGTAATATAATGAACCTTTCATGCAAAATTTCAGCTTTTTGTGAGACGAAGTTACAAGCCGTCGCACTGCTCTTTTGTCTCTTGTGTGTCGGGGTGGTTTCTCATCGACACCCGACCAAGTGAGCCAGGCGTGTGCGTTCCTGCAATCGATTTTAAACTGGTTAGCTTGTCTCTTTAGCTCAGACCTCAGATAAACCTGGCGAATAAAGGAATAAATGGACCGATTTGGCGACCGAGCGAATAGAATAGGAGATTTGCTGTGAAGACGCCATGGGAGAGTGCGTTCATTGTATTCCTGCCGAATAGAAATGTTAAAACTGAGAAGGGAAGATTATCTGTTCTTTGCCTTTTAGACATTTCTGTTAATAGAATTTTCTATAATCTCACAGTAGTTATCTATTCAGGACAAATCACAGGTTGATATGAATTTCTGATGGTTTCTATAGTAACAGCTCATAAACAGGGACTTTTTATATAGCGGATGCTCCACATGATCTATGGCTAATAACAAATGTATTCTTTCTGTTTTATAACTTTAAAGAGAGAGAGAGAGAGAAAGACAGGCTCGTGAGTTAATAGCTGTTATAATGTAAGGGATAACAGGGTATGACGTATTTTGCGGACGTTCCACAACGCGAAAAGAAACTACGATGGATAAAGTAGTAGTTGGTGAATTGTTGGCAACAATGTGACATGGTGGGAAGTATCATGTAGTCACAAATTTGCAGAGATTAAATTTTTTTTTTCTGCCACCTATTCAGCATGTAAGTTACTACTTCTAGTTCCATTATCGCATGTTCTATTGCGGAGGTCTTCAACAGGAGGTCCGTGACCCCTAGGGGGTCCGCGGAGGTACTGCATGGGGGTCGCGAAAGTTTTGGTACCAGTTTGATATAACACAATTTCATACATTATATATAATTAGGGGGTCCCCGCTCCATCTCGCCATCAGTTTGGGGGTCCTTGGCCTGGAAAACGTTGAAGACCCCTGCTCTATTGTAATACCCAAAATGTATAAACGTGTTTCAATGACGCAACATTTCAAGTTATCTCATATATAGTGCTTAAAATTTTTTTTCCCCCCTTTAAGTAGTGTTGCCTGAGCATTGAAAAACATGTTGAGAGCCCTGTGATGACGTCCATGCCATTCGATTGTAGAAAAGGAAGCGCAAACAGCACTTGCTGGTCATGTGATGCACTTTGTTTTGCCGATATTATAAAGCAAGTGTCCCGTTTACAGCGTAAAAAAGATTGAACATGAATATAAATATTGTATAAATCAATAAAATAAATATTGTATAAATCAATAAATATTGTATAAATCAATAAAATGACAGTTTTGTCCTTTTAAGCTACTTGGATTTGTACATTTGGAAAATCAGTCAGGTTTTCTTTCTTCTATTGATTTATTTATGTATTTATTTTTGTATATATGAAACACAAGCTTCTAGTTTCAGACTAGACATAATGAGCGGTGTAATTTTCCAACATAGAAAGCGTGTTCGAGGATAATCTGTTTCCCCACTCTGCTATTTGTGTAGTCAGGCGCATTGGCGCTCGTAATCTAACACTCATTTTCATCCTTGTTTACGCTGATCAAGAGGCTGATGCATCAGATGAGGGGCTGCCTTTTGTGTTTCGGACTTTATCAAAACGGTCATATGGAAACAATCTAATCTGTCCTCGTCTATGCTCGCACATACACACACGCGCGCGCGCACACACACACACACTGTCATTGTACCTGGTTTTGTATGTGTGCGATTTTCTTATAAGTTTTTTTTTTTTTTTTTTTAATCAATTGAGATTATCTCTCTATGTCCAGAATGAACACTCGCATATGCTAATCTCTGTGTGGGATAAGAGAGATAGAGGGAGGAAAAGAGCGACAGGTGTACACACAAGACAACTGGCGTCCTCGTACAATGGCTTCAATGGGCGTCTGTCACCATGCAGAGTCGAGCGTGGGCTTTACGCAGAAACGCACCTCACAGCTGGCACGGGCGCCGGTAGAAACACATTCCGTGACGTTTGTATGTTCATAGGCTTGGAGCTCTCACGAGTTTGCACTGTATATGTGAGAGAGGTTGCTCGGGATCTCTCCAGGGTAATTTGTCCGTCACCTCACTCTACCTGTCTGTCTGAGTGCATGAAGACAAGTGATGTTTCTGCGTTCGGGTTAGAGGCAATGTTGGTCCGTCCAAGCGTGCACTGTGTTGTCTTGTAGTTGTGTGTGTGAGGGAGAGAGAAAGCGCAAGAGAGAAAGAGAACTAGGCGTTAATGCTTCTGAGGAGTGAAAAACTGAAGATGGATGAACGATGTTTGGCTAAATGTCATTTGGCTGCTCGACGTAATTACAAAAATACTTAATTTGAACCATAAAGTGACGAAATATTTACTTTTTATTGTTGTTGCGTGCGTGTCTTCATGTCTTAGTGGCTACCAGATGTCTCCAGAAGTAGAGAGTTTTGACCTTATGGGGACAATTGGCTGGTCTTCAAAAAAAATTTGATGTAGGTGTAGCACAGCATTAATTAGCCACATTAATAATTTTGCCAATGGCATTCACATGAATTGTAAAGCGCGTGTGTGTGTGTGGTCGGTCTGTCATCAGGGTTTTTCATATTCGTAAAAGCACATGACCTGGATCAATATTCTGAATTTTCTTATTGATTTTTACACACACACACACACACATATATATATATATATATATATATATAGTTTTGTCATGTGGGCAAGTGTGTGTGTGGTGAGCTGAAGCATAAATTGATGCATGGGTCGTCACATCAACATGAACCAGCCAGAGCAATGTCAACATCCGTTTACCTGCACTAAACTCACTCACGCACACACACACACGCGCACACACACACACATTTGTGGTTGTGTGATTATCCTGTGGCTGCTCAGTCTCCCAAATCATCCATAATTGCTTCTCAGTGTTCTTGTGTCAGAAAAATATCTGTCAATTCATTTCCCCCTCTCACGGGCTGAATGGTGTGCGTGTGTGTGTTGGGAAAAATAATAACAAAGTGTTACTTTTCCGCTTGTGTTTTTCACATGTTCTGAGGTTTTCCTGGGATTCTTTTTGGCTTGTAAGTGTGCATGAAGCTGTAGTGGTTTTTATATTGGTACACCGGCGTACTGCTTTATTTTTGTATTTGCAGATATCTTGATTGTGGTGTCAAAGAGAACTTTTAGAGAAGTCATCGTGTTTATTTGGGAGACACCCCAAACCCTGGCTACAGAATCCCTAATTTAGACCAAATGACTTTCAGGACACGTGTCCTCAACTCTGTAAAAGAGAGCTCCAGACTTGGAAGGGTAGACGAGTGCTTGACCGGTCAGATCGACCCGCTGTGGGGTGCATTGTATGTTAAATTGCTGTGAATTGGAGAAACAAAAGGACATGCTGTGCTGTTCTGCTGTGTTCACACACCGGACTTTGATCTACTAGCTGTGATTGAAGAAAGCTCGCTGGAGATTGGGGAAGTCTTGGATGAAAGTGCTGCATGGATTGCAGCTTTTCTATCCCACGTTTTCTCGACTATTCGAGAAACAAAGAGTTTGCTGTAGTACGACTAGCCACTGTCTCTAGCAAAAATGTTGTTCTTTAATTTTTCTTTATTGCCAGTCTGTTTTAATCGCTAATTATTGGCACCCCTATGAATTCATATGAGGAAAATAATGTATATTCCTACTGATACTTAATTTTTGTTGATCCATGACTTCCTGTTTCACAGGGGTATAAATATGAGGCAACACATAAGCCAAATTTCTTTAGTCATTCATAACAGTGGATAAGACCATGGAATGTAGTTGTGATGTGCAGCAAAAGGTTGTTGAGCTTCACAAAATGGAAAATAGAAGTATTTAAAATTCCCATTTCCACCATCGGGGCAATAATGAAGTTCCAGTCAACTGGAAATGTTGTGAATCAACCTGGACGTGTGTATATCATCTCAACACACTGTGAAGAGGACGGTTCGAGTGGACAAAACATCTTCAAGGATCACAGCTGGAGAATTGCAGAGGTTAGATGTGTCTTGGGTCAGAAAGTCTCCAAAACTACAATCTGAAGTCACCTACATCTCCACAATGTGTTTGGAAGGGTTTCAAGATAAAAGCCTCTACTCTCATCCAAAAACAAACTCGAGCGTCTTCAGTGTGTCAGACTCTACTGGAACTTCAAATGGGATCGGGTTCTGTGGTCAGAGGAAACCAGAATAGAGCTTTTTGGTAATAAACACCAGAGGTGGATTTGGTGCACACAGAGAGGTAGCCATATGGAAAAGTAGCTCATACTCACGGTTAAATATGGAGGTGGATCTTTAATGTTTGGGGCTGTTTTTCTGCCAGAGGACCTGGACATTGTGTTAGGATACATGACGACATGGACTCTATCAAATATCAACAGATATTAAATGCCTTGGTATCTCTGCCAGAAAGCTTAAAATCTTCAAACAAGGGTCCAAAACATACATAAAAATCAACACAAAAATAGTTTACTGATCACAAAATCAAGATCCTGCCATGACCATCCCAGTCCCCTGACCTGAACCCCATAGAAAACTTGTGGAGTGAACTGAAGAGGAGAGTCCACCAGCCTGGACCTCGAGACGTGAAGACTCTGGAGAGGTTCTGTATGGAGGAACGCTCTCGGATCCCTTCCCATGTATTCTCCAACCTCATCAGGTATTATAGGGGAAGATTATATAGCAGAAAGTATTGAACAAAAAGGTGCCAATAGTTGTTGTAGACCTATATTTAACTTTTTTTTTTAATATAAACCTGTATTGTTTGCAATAGTTTGATATCCATGACAGCAGACTCTTTTTGTGAATATTTTGAACAAAAGATCAAAAGGTTAAACAAAGAAAAATTTTCAAGGGGTGCCAATATTAGTGGAGGGCACTGTACATGTCACTAACATTTCAGTAGTGACATGAAGTGCAAACAGTAGCGTTTGTTTTTATTTATACACACATACATATATATATATATATATACATTTATACGCACATGCATATATAATATATATATATAAAAAATATATTATATGTATATATATAATATATATATTTAATATATATGTGTATATATGTATGTGTATATACAGTATATATATATGTATGTGTGTGTATATATAATGTGTGTGTGTATATATATAATGTGTGTGTGTATATATGTATGTGTGTGTGTGTGTGTGTGTATGTTTTAATTTATTTATTTTGTCTGTTGCGTTTGGAAAATCCAAGATTCAGTCATTTGTCAAGAGGCAGGCTTGCCAGCGTGCATACATTGCCTGGTTTTTCATTCCCTGTTTAACTTGATCAGTGCCCTTCTCAAGATTATAACAAATGACAGCAACAAAATTACAGTCATCCATCTCCAAGCAGGCATGAAGGAAGCGTTTTTATACACACCTATCAAAGGTAGAGGAACGATCATGCAGCAAAAGTAAGCGAGAGGAGAATGAGTCAAAACTTTTTTCTAAAATGTAAGGGTTTATTATAGACCCCCCCCCCCAACTTTCCAAACTGCTATTGTTCACACATGCATTTCCACCTGTATTTGCAGCATTAAGCAAGTTCATCATTCAGCTCGGCATCAGTGTATGTGGGACTTCTGAAACCCAGAACATGTTAGCAGGGATATTTCCAGGTGCACCGTAGGCTTTCAGACAAACACCGTGCTTAAAGCCCACGCAGAGGGATTTGCTATAATTGTAGAGCCAATTTTTTTGTAACTCCTGCCTCCCATTGTTTTATTACCACGATCGGTTTAATATGTGGTGGAAAAGACTGCTTTACTTTGAGTGGCGAGTGCCTTTCACAGTTTGGATCCTCCCACTGTAATTATTATTCGGTATTTTCCGCTTGAAAGAAAGAATCTTGTCCACCCGCCCGTGGGATTGTAACTACTGGGGCTGTCATGTAGGTCTACTGTGATGTCTTATAACAATATCTGTCATCTTGTACTCGAGCAGCAGCCAGAAAGCACTTCCAAGTTTAGTTTTGTGTTCAGTTCACCATTAAAGAACATCAAATCAGATGCTTTTTAGTTGTGGTCTCACAGATTCTCAGAATTCCTCAGTTTCGTTTTTGGGCCTATCTGTATGATCACACTTTCTGTTTTCTAGACCGAGGTCATTAAGGGTCCGAATGGCAGTGTGGGAATGACGTTCCGACATGTCCCAGCAACAGAAGTCGATGTGGTGCATGTAAGCATCGAGACGGTGACTCCGAACTCCCCCGCTGCCCAGGCTGACCTGCAGAAAGGAGATCGCTTAATTGCGATCGGAGGTTGGTGTCAAAATGTCAGAATTTGTGCAACAAAGCCCAAAGTGGAAGAGCAGTGTAAAAAAAATTCTCCTTTTTAACTATAAAGGGGATGTATAATTCCTGCCATTGTTTGAGAACTAGTGTAAGGCTGAACAGGCAATTTTATTGTTTACAGTCCTTATTAATTGGATCCTTATTGACTGCAATCAGGAATCGTTGATGTAAAGATTACATTATATTTTTCTCTGCATGTTTTTATAGGAGTCAAAGTGACCTCTTCTGTCCAAGTGCCAAAGCTGCTAAAACAAGCTGGAGATCGAGTGGTTGTCCTGTACGAGAGACCAGTCAGACACCAGGTGCCTAACATCGGCGTGGGACCTCTCCAGGACACCCTTGGTCCCCTGGAAGAACCTGCATACCCTGTGGCTGGGGGTTATGAGGAGGACCCAGCCCATATTACCACCATGGACATAACTGATGGCAAAGATAATGACTCAGAGTTTGAAGAACTGATAGTGGAGTCCAAATCAGCTGGAGCTCCAGTCATTGCAGAAGCTAAAGAGGATACTTTGCTCTCTGTAAACCAAAGCCCTAAAAAAACTGTGGCCAATCTGGCCTCCAAGCCCCTGGGTACCATCTCACCAATTCTCAATCGCAAGCTCAACTTGACTGGCCTTCAATCGCCACTCAAACCCCAACCTAAAGAGTCACCAAAGCAGACATTGCTCAAAAGTACAGAATCATCTGAACCACCATCGAGGCCAACAGTGCCGCCGCCTCCTCCACCTGTGCGCCCGCCTGTCCCTCCTAGGCCCCATATAAAAGTGACCTCCCCTTCCACGTCCTGTGAATCCCAAAACATGGAAGGCAGTGACTCCGTAGTAGAGAAAACCCCAGACAAATCTCTTCCAGCTGCAAGCAATGGCGAAAAACCTACATCTGAAAGAAGTCCGACAAAAACTCCTGAACCAAAGCCTATAAACAAACGTGTAGAGTCCACTGATGAACTCCCAACAAACCCCATCACCAGTAAGCAAGATTTGATCAAAGACAAAATCGTTGAGAGCGCCTCTAGCCTAAAAGACAGTATGGATGAGCAGAGTCTCTGGGAGTCATCTGAAGCTCTGTTCCGCAATAGATATGGGCACTGGAACAAGTCCTCGGTAGTCTTTGATGTGGAAAGCAACCATAAATACCTTAACGTAGCACTCTGGTGCAAGGATCCCTTTAAGCTAGGCAGTCTCTTATGCTTGGGCCATGTTAGCTTGCATTTGGAGCATTTAGCCCTGGAATGCTTGTGTATTTCATCTGCAGAATACCAGAGCACATTCCGCTTGTGTGCCCCAGAACCAAGGGCCAGCGTCAGCCGTACTGCACTTCGTAATCTTAGCACACACAAGGGCTTCAATGAGAAGCTGTGCTACGGAGACATCACTTTAAACTTTACCTACCTGGGAGAGGGAGACTCAGACCTGTCCAGTGCAGTTATTGAGAGGGAGGGGAGTTTACAAGAAGAAGAGCTAAAGGAACGTGAGCGAGAAAGGGACCATATGCCGGCGTTAACCCGGGATTATCTGAATTACAGCTCCATGCAGCTTGAGGTTCGGCACAACTTTCAGGACACACAGTTTCAGAATCCCACCTGGTGCGACTACTGCAAAAAGAAGGTTTGGACCAAGGCTGCATCGCAGTGCATCATCTGTGCCTACGTCTGCCACAAGAAGTGCCAGGAGAAGTGTCTTGCTGAACATCCTTTCTGCTTGTCGATTGCCGAACGGCGAAGCACAGACTCTGAAGCAAAGTCCACGATCAACCGGGCAACCACCGGTCTCACACGGCACATCATCAACACCAGCTCCCGTCTGCTCAACCTGAGGCAGGCTTCCAAAGTCAGACTAGCAGAGCAGGCAGCAGAAGTTGGTCCCGGTGTGGCAGAACCTTCCCCAAAACACACACCCAACACCTCAGACAATGAGAGCAGCGACACCGAGACGTACACAGGGGCTAGTCCTTCAAAACAACCACCAACCAGTGGTGGCACAAAGTTGGCACGCAAAGAGGGAGGGCTAGATGACAGCGTGTTTATTGCAGTCAAGGAGATCGGGCGGGACCTGTACCGTGGCCTCCCTACAGATGAGCGATCGCAAAAGCTCGAACTGATGCTGGATAAGCTCCAGCAGGAGATTGACCAAGAGCTGGAGCACAACACCTCACTGATGTCAGAAGAGAGGGAATCAAATGATGCACGACGCAAAGCCCTGATCACTTCAGCTCTTGCCAAGTCAGGTGAACGGCTTCAGGCTTTGACTCTGCTAATGATCCACTACCGTGCCGGCATAGAGGACCTAGAGTCCTTGGAGGGGACCTCGCCATCCGAACAGCACGGCTTTCCAAAGTCAAAATTGGAGGTTCTGGAGGAGGACCTGATGGGTGCAGAAGTGTACGACAGTGACGTTTGTAGCCCAGAGGAAGTACAGAGTCTAAATGACATTAGTGAGGAACAGATCTGTGTGGAAGCATTACCACGTTAGAGAACAGGAGTGCAAAATGAGTGGGGATTCTGTTGACTGTATGGCACTGGGATTGGTTATGAATGTGAGGTTTGCAAACTAAGTTATTTTACGAGATACCCAGAAGTGTATGAAAATTCTCTCATTGTTTTTGTGAGGTTGTTCCCGCTTACGTCTTTTTCTTAGCCCATCCCAACTTTGGTCCCGATCCAGTCAATACTGGATTGCATCAATGCAATGTTTCAAATATCAAACTTTTAGGTCAGTATTGGATGTTATCCGTATTATTGTAGATCAGACCAAGCTTTCCTGCCTTGGCTGAAAAGGGATGCACCACTTTGTGTAGTAATAAAACACGATAGGCTCCAAGGGGAGACTCCATTTTGTAGCATCAGTGTTACTGGTAATATTTAAAATTAAAGAATTCCAGGATGACCTGCTTTCTTGTGAGCTTTGCACCTTTTTGCTTTTGACCGTCCGTTCCTAACTCGTAGGATTTAATCGTGTACTAGAATGTAAACCTTATTATTGGATCCATGTGGAGCTCCACCCCCGGGGTGTATTTTCTTTCTCCAATTTTCATGTCCTCTAAATGTGAGCACTTTTTACTGTGCAAAAATTTTTTTTATTGTTCTTATTCTAGATATGTCCATGTGCAAAATTACAAGGGATTTATTATAGGTAATTATGCCTTTGTTTGGGGGACCACGGCGTTTTTCTTTTTCTTTTCTTTTTTTCCAATTCTGTTGAATAGTAATGCCAATCAAATGTAACAAATCACCACTGTTTTATTTTATGTTATGATGGATATCATGCTATAAGTAATAATATATTTTGATGAAATATTTTTGTGTCTTTTCAGGATGTCCCTACAATCATTGGTTTGCACTTTCAAAAAATATCAACATGATGGTAGACTTTTTCCTCAAAAAGCCATTTGAAACCAACCAAATGATACAGTTTGGAGTTTGTCATTTGGTTTTATTTGAAAGCGTAGCTACTTTTACATTTACAATTTCAAGGCTTGGTATTTTGCTAATTGGCCGGCATGCTCAGTTGTGGTGAGCCTTCAAATTTTTTATTTTACTTTTTGAAGTTGACTTCATATTATTATTATTATTATTATTATTATTATTATTATTATTATTATTTTTATGCCAATGAATGTATTTCCAAAAGAACTGTAGAAAATCTTTGCGGTCCATTTAAAGCATTACGTTGGTCTTCAGTTCAATAGTAGTAGACTAAGGATTCAGGGGGAAAAAAAAACAACCACCCACTGAATGAATCCCTCTGAAGTCCTCAGATGGATAATGCTGTCGTGTTAACAGAAGATTCGGTCTTTTCGTTACATTACTATGCTAAAATGTTGTACAATAGGTCCTGGTTAAGCAGGACCTCCTGAGGCCATCGACGTCTTAGGACCTGGTTAAGCATGACCTCCTGAGGCCATCGATGTCTCACTCTAGCCTAAAAAAAAATTGCATAGAAAAATGCAATGCACAAAATAATTCAAAAAGCAAACCTAGTGCACATCATCTGTTTAAAAAATACATGTAAAAATCCAGATTAAATACTTCAATAGCTTTAAGCCAAGGGCTTTTTAGCCAGTTGTTGAACTGATGTGTGTGGTGGTCTGGGAAAACCTTTAGAAAAATAACTAAATTATTCCACAACAAAAATTTGAAATACACTTATGGTTTCTTAAAGTTAAGTTGTGTGTTAGATAAAATTTCTAGAAAACATCTATTTTGGCCAAAATCACCCCCCCCCCCCCCCCCCCCCATGTTTACAGAGCTCTACAGTAAGATGAGATGGGTCAAACCACCGAACTTATATGGCGCACGAGCTGATTTAATCCTCATAGGTGACGAAGCTCTTCAGATGACTGAAGATCTTTCAGTTAGAATTTATTTTTTTTAATGACCTGGAGGAATGAAAAACTTTTGTGGATGTAATTTTGAATGCACAAATGAAGCACACGAGGACTGATAGGAACGTGTGCGTAGGGATTAAAAGAGGTGGGTAGTTATGACTAGAGCAGTCCCACTACCATTTCAGCCATTTTTACCGTTTCTACTGTAGGCTTTTGCTCAATATTTTCATAGATCAATCACAGCATCAGTGAAAATAGGAGAGAATTTTGTGCTGTTTTCATTTCTCTCGCTCTCTCTCGCGCTCTCTCTCGCTCCCTCTCGCTCTCTCTCTCGCTCCCTCTCGCTCTCTCTCTCGCTCTCTCTCGCTCTTTCTCTCTCTCACTCTTTCTCTCGCTCTCGCTCTTTCCCTCACTCTCGCTCTCTCTCGCTCTTTCTCTCACTCTCGCTCTCTCTCTTCTCTCTCACATTCAGCTCACACACACTTATGTGCCCTGTTTTAGCCTGAGGCTAAAGCATCACTGGAAAACATTCCTGGAAGCTTTGTCGTTCTTGTTTTTGTTTGTGTCCTCGTAGCTATTTGCTGTAACAATGACCCCATGCTCCACACACACACACACACACACACACACACACTCACCCCAGAGGCTCTATCTCTCAAGTTCTCTTTAGGTGTTCCTCACAGTGATGATCGTGTTTGGCTAAGCTAATTGTGGTAAAACATTTTTGCAAGAGTTCTCGTCCTCATCAGAAGCTGAGTCATGTTTCTTAAGCAGCCAGTTTTAATCAGATTTCTTCTTCATGCCTGTTTCTTCAAACCTGATTTGTGTGTGTACACAAGCTTCTGGATCCTTCTGCCATCCATCAAATATGGATTCAGTATGAAAATTAAAAGATTGGATTTGATATGCAGAATAGTGTGGGGGAAAAAAAACCCCAACTGATTAAACTTCCTGCATAAGCATAGCCTCAGCCCTATTGTAAATAGCCTACACGAAGATGGACGCTGCAAACTCAACCCTAGCTCAACCCTCTGATGACGCACAGTACGCTGGTTTATTTTCACTATTATTGTTGTCTTTGCTTCCAGTAAAAAAAAAAGTTTTATGTTTTAAATGTGGTTTTAAGGACAGCTGCTGAAATACTGCACAGCTTTGTATCGTGATGCAGGATCTTTACACACTGACATATCATATTTGCTTATGCACTTGAGATACAAAATAAATTACTTAAAAAAAAAAAAAAACAACTTTAGTTTGCTCCTTATGTCTTGTTCCTTATATAAATGAATTATATGGACAGCATTGGCTGCGTGGTTAGCAGGCGGTAATTAGCGTTAGCATAATTATAATGCTAATTGGATACTAGCCGTGTTCTTGAACACGATTATACTGGGTTCAATCACATACATGAAACTAGACTAGATTTATTCAATCCTGGTAGCTTGTCTGTCAATTACTGAAAGGTGTACTAGACAATTAGCATGATGAGGAATGCTAACAGGCTCCACGCTTTCATTATGTGCTAGTCACAAAATGATAAAGTATTCACGTTGAATTCTGATCAATCAGAAGTTGTTCATTAATTAACTGCAAAGGTAATTATATATATAAACTGCAAAAATTATATTAATGCGCTCATTCTAATACGTTCATATAGTGAGGTGAAGGATAAACAAAAGAAGACATTTATTGAATATTTATGGAAGGAGTCTCCAGTGTCAGTCTTCAGGAGGGCCGAGTTTGTGCTTTCCGGTTTCTTGGTACATTTATTCATTTAGCAGACGCTTTTATCCAAAGCGACTTACAAATGAGACACACTCACACACCAATGGTAGCAGAGCAGCATGCAAGGTGCTAGCTTGCCATCGGGGGCAACTTAGGGTTCAGTGTCTTGCCCAAGGACACTTCGGCATGGGATCACCCGGGCCGGGATTCGAACCACCAACCCTACGATTAGCGGATTAGCGGACAACCCGCTCTACCCACTGAGCCACAGCCGCCCATCTTGGTAACATGAGTTCGAGAGAAAAGAAAGGCTGCTATAATGTAAGCGACAACAGGAACTAACTTGTGGACGTTCCACAACATCTATGTAACTCTAAATGGTTAAAAAGTGGTAGCTTTACCACCAAGCCACCACTGGGCCCTTGAGCAAAGCCGTTAACCCTCAACTTCTCAGATGTAGAAATAAAATAAATGTAAGTCGCTCTGGATAAAAATTTTAGCAGCAAAAATCAACAAATTGCTACGTAATTCCACGTCCCATCGGGCTGTGTGACGGCACCACATCGCTGATTGTTTTCCTATTACAGCACACCCTGTGGTGTTTTATTCCTTATATGATGATTTTCATTGCAGACATGAATCAGTACAAACAATCATCGGTATAATAATCCGTATTGTCCATTTGTTTGTTGCAAATCGTTTTGCAAGTGAAAATGAGATGTAACGATCACTATTGACTCGATTTTAAATGCAAGCTCAAGTGTTCACTGAGAACAAAATCAACACGCGTATCGATCTGTGAGCAGATGGCAACCTGTGCAGTTATTGAGTTCTAAATGAGATCGGTGTGTCGATCGATCATTGGGAACGCCACTCTTCCACCCTTGTCTACAACCTGTTTACTAAAGAAACCGTAAACACCTGTAAAGAAACTGGTGGGATGCTCATCCCATCGTTAAAGAGCAAATCCATTCTTCTTAATACATGGTTAATACATAATACTAGCTCATAGGCAACAGAGTTTTTTTCTTTTTAAACCCTAAGAATTGATTCAAACACACTTGCACAAATGGACTTAATATTCAACATTTATTTCTTTATTTTTGGCTGTAGTTCCAACAACTACGTACATACACCCCATAGTGTTACAGTCATATGACTTGAATCCTGACTACAGGGCCTTCTACAGAATACAAAACTGTCCTCTCATGGCCTTGAGGAGATACTTTACACACACATACACACACATACAGAAGACACATGAATAAAGGCACACACTGACATTGGCACATACGCACGTGATCTCAAGCACGTCTCAGAACAAGAAAAGAAATGACACGAGTTTGTATCCTTATTAAATGGGAATGTTATGATGGCGCTCTATG
>JAFFST010053291.1:116388-121388 GCA_022414735.1 Noturus placidus
TTTATTCATTTAGCAGACGCTTTTATCCAAAGCGACTTACAAGTGCACATTCACACACCAATGGTAGCAGAGCTGCATGCAAGGTGCTAGCTTGCCATCGGGGGCAACTTAGGGTTCAGTGTCTTGCCCAAGGACACTTCGGCATGGGATCACCTGGGCCGGGATTCGAACCACCAACCCCACGATTAGTGGATTAGTGGACAACTCGCTCTACCGACTGAGCCACAGCCGCCCTACTACATGAGAACTAATGAGAACAAATCTGGTAAAACCTTCTTACTTTTTAATTTGTGTTATATACTCACACATTGTAATAATCTATTCATGAAATATATATAGATTTCCATTATTAGTGAGTGTCGAGTTTTCTTGCTTTTTCTTTCTTTCTCAATGTAGAGAGAAACGTAAAAAAAAAATAAAAAATCACCCATTATAGATGCAGAAGATAGAGATTAGAACAAAAAATATTCCTTTAAATAAAGTATGTATAGTAGACAAGGTTGTGTGTAAACGTGTGTATGGGTGCGAGTGTGTGGTCGTAAATACTCTTCAGAGCCGACGTAGAGACCTTGTTGAGAAAGAACACACGACACCGAGCTTTGATCACGGCGTGTATTTGAGAGCAAATGCATGAGTCCGTTCCAATCAGCATCACTCTTTGATCTTTGTTGAAGGGCATTCTGGGCAATCTTTTTTTGCTTGTATCTATTATGCAACATAATTTTCCATTTCGATCATATTCGATCATGTCAGAGGCTTGAAATCAGGCTCAATAAAGACACTGGCAAAGTACATTTCTGCCATTGTGAAAGATTTTGATTTGTAAGTTTCTTTAATGGTCGATCAATTTATGGTTAATATTATTCTGATGTTTATAGCAAAATAAATAAAACCCAATATGAATAAACGTTGCGACCTTAGACCCTGTGAACCCTGAAGTCCTTTAAACACGTCACAGTAAAAGGTCAAACCTGGTAAGAAGTCAGCTGGTCTCAGGGAGCGCTGCCCTTCTCATTACCCATTAGCTTCTACATAGCGTAATCTGACTCCACTACATTTATTTCTAGTTTTGTATTCATCAAAATACTTAACTGTTCTCTCACCATGTAGCTACATTTAGGTAAACTATCTGCTAATAGCTAACATTAGTCAAGCTATTAAGTCATTAAAACTATCAACCAGGTTTGCTAGCAACTAACAAACATTATATTGTTTCAAACCACTAGCCAACAAAAGTCCAAAGAAAGACATGAAATCAAGAAGGCGCAAGGGAAAAGAACGAGTCCATGCATTTTCAAGTCAGGTAAGTAAAACAATTCCTTGAGGGTGTTTTTCAACCAAATAACGAACAAGTTTAAACTAGATTGTCACTGTTCTGTCATATACAACTAATATTGTGCTCTGGTTTCAGGTGTGTTTGTGTGCTTTTAAGATGAACTTGTGCTAAGCTTGCAAACCTGCAATCTGTTTACATTCAGCAAGCTACTATACTTTTAAACCAGTAGCCAATGTCACTAGCAAGCTAGCTAACATTAGGCACACTGCTATTTGACTACACAATTATAGAGATTTGCTATCAAACTAATGTAAGATTTAAAACAACAACAACAACAACCAAACCCCCCCCCCACTAGTCAATGTAACTATACCAAGCTAGCTAAAGATTTATACACCATTACATTTTGTAAACCAGTAGCCAATGTTGCTAGCAAGCTAGCTAAGATTAGCATAACTGTTTTGTAATTCAAACTATTATTCAGGTCTGCTAGTAGGTTTTGTGAACTAATATTTCTATTATGTCATTCTATAAAGCTAGATTTGCTGGGAAGCTAGTTTAAAAAAAATCACTTGCAAACAAATGTTAGCCATTGTGCTTCCAGATATATGGTTTGATGTGTAAGAGGGTGACATGGCTAGTCAGGATGTGCAATGCCACTAAATAATTTGGGTGAAAATACTTTTTTTTTGTTTGTTTTTCATCCTGAGTATAAATATCTGCTGCAATATGTGTTTTTTTTGTCGATTAGCTTATGTCGATTAGCTTATTAGCATATTTTGTGGGATACTAAAACTAGGTGTGAGGTAGGAGTTTGCTTAAAGCTAACTGGTTCTCTAATTCCGTCACTTGATTAATGGCTATAATAAATATTCAGGTCTCTATGTGCACAGAGAAGTTTAATCATATTGTGTACGTTTGAAGCCATACAGTGGGTGGAAAAAAGTATTTGATCCCCTGCTGATTTTGTACGTTTGCCCACTAATAAAGAAATGATCAGTCTATAATTTTAATGGTAGGTTTATTTGAACAGTGAAAGACAGAATAACAACAAAAAAATCCAGAAAGACGCATGTCAAAAATGTTATAAATTGATTTGCATTTTAATGAGGGAAATAAGTATTTGACCCCCCTCTCAATTAGAAAGATTTCTGGCTGCCAGGTGTCTTTTATACAGGTAACGAGCTGAGATTAGGATCACACTCTTAAAGGGAGCGCTCCTAATCTCAGCTGTTACCTGTATAAAAGACACCTGTACACAGAAGCAAGCAATCAATCAGATTCCAAACTCTCCACCATGGCCAAGACCAAAGAGCTCTCCAAGGATGTCAGGGACAAGATTGTAGACCTACACAAGGCTGGAATGGGCTACAAGACCATTGCCAAGCAGCTTGGTGAGAAGGTGACAACAGTTGGTGCGATTATTCGCAAATGGAAGAAACACAAAAGAACCGTCAATCTCCCTCGGCCTGGGGCTCCATGCAAGATCTCACCTTGTGGAGTTGCAATGATCATGAAGAACAGTGAGGAATCAGCCCAGAACTATAAGGGAGGATCTTGTCAATGATCTCAAGGCAGCTGGGACCATAGTCACCAAGAAAACAATTGGTAACACACTACGCAGTGAAGGACTGAAATCCTGCAGTGCCCCTGCTCAAGAAAGCACATATACACGCCCGTCTGAAGATTGCCAATGAACATCTGAATGATTCAGAGAACAACTGGGTGAAAGTGTTGTGGTCAGATGACACAAAAATGGAGCTCTTTAGCATCAACTCAACTCGCCGTGTTTGGAGGAGGAGGAATGCTGTCTATGACCACAAGAACACCATCCTCACCGTCAAACATGGAGGTGGAAACATTATGCTTTGGGGGTGTTTTTCTGCTAAGGGGACAGGACAACTTCACCGCATCAAAGGGACGATGGGCGGGGCCATGTACCGTCAAATCTTGGGTGAGAACCTCCTTCCCTCAGCCAGGGCATTGAAAATGAAAAGTAATTACTAAGTCATTACCAAGTACTAAGTCATGTTTTGCAGAGGGGTCAAATACTTATTTTCCTCATTAACATGCAATTCAATTTATAATATTTTTGACATGTGTTTTTCTGGATGTTTTTGTTGTTATTCTGTCTCTCACTGTTCCAATAAACCTACCATTAAAATTATAGACTGATCATTTCTTTATTAGTGGGCAAACGTACAAAATCAGCAGGGGATCAAATACTTTTTCCCCCACTGTAAATACAGTGCATATGTTTACCCAAACAATAGTGGTATAAATAATCTTTCAGGGCTATTGTTTTACTGTTTGTTTTCAATTATTTGTACATTATAATGTATGAAGAGCCATGGGTCATGTTCTAACACCCAGAAGCCCATTAAAGAGCATCAGTTACTTAGTTTGCTATACAGATCTATAAAAATAATGAAAGGTAAACAGAACTATGTGAATTGATAATGTATCAGGTAGACCTCTTTTTAAAAAGTGGGTTAATGGTCTGTGTGTGTGTGTGTGTGTGTGTGTGTGTGTGTGTGTGTGTGTGTGTGTGTGTGAGTTTATATTGTTTGGAGTATGCAGGTTTATGTACACGAAAAAGAGCTACATAGGAACTGTTCCCCTAAAGTCCAAACAGTTTGGATATACCAGAGGCTCCAGTGGATGGAACCAGTGAACTGTTTACTCAAACATAAAGCAATTTGATCTTCCCAATCTGTTAAATCTGTCATCCTTAATATTAGTTCATACTTTACAATGTTTTCAGTCAATAATAATAACTGTAAAGCAACCAGTGTTTTAACATAACACAATAACATGCATAACGACTCTGACCATTTTCTCCTCGTTGGCTGGAGGGTTGCGCAGGAAGAAGCAAAGTGGAGCGAACAGGATGTCCACCACGCCGATGATGGTCATGAGCCACGGGAAGCCAATACTGCGTGCGATAGCTCCACCGGCTGATGGGCCTGCACCGCAAAACACACTCAATTATTTTCCTGTACCAACATACCCTGAAATGCTTTATTCATCTGATACCACAGCAATTGGCCAATGCGGACAATTTTATATTGATCAAAGAATGGCGTATCATATTTTTTTTCTCCGTTTACAGTTACATTTTTGTTGTCGAACGTCAGCTATACGTTCTATAAACGTTCTATAAGCTATAAACAGGTGTTCCCTCACCACCCTCTCTTGTTTTCCCTCTCTTGAAGTTAATTACACAAAAAGACAGCTTGTCACATTCCCGAGGAGCCACAAAGCTAACAGCTGACTGTTTCAAATCGCTGACACTGGAAACTTCACTATATCGACAGTGAAACACGTTTTCTGAATGTGGAGCTTCTGCTACACCATGAATTAGCTATTATAATAGAAATGATAACGTATTTGAATGAGCACAGTAATGTAAACCTGTTATGTCAAGTAATTTTCCTACTGTTCCTGCTGTTTTTTTTTTTTTAGGTGAAATCGGGTTCTCACCAAAAGCAAAGCCCATGCAGAAGGCCACATCAGCAATGGCGTACACACTCCCGTATACAGAGACATGTCTCAGATCCACCAAGTAACCCATGATTGGCATCATAGAGGAGTCCACCATGCCTAACACACACACACGGGAAGAATACGATTCAGTCATATTCAATGTTTATGTCTATGTTTATTGTCTTTTAAAGTTAATAAGACGAATGTTTAATAATGTTATTGAGAAACCAGAAAGTAT
>JAFFST010053291.1:152530-167715 GCA_022414735.1 Noturus placidus
ACTGAACCCTAAGTTGCCCCCGATGGCAAGCTAGCACCTTGCATGGCCGCTCTGCTACCATTGGTGTGTGAGTGTGCTCTCATTTGTAAGTCGCTTTGGATAAAAGCGTCTGCTAAATGAATAAAAATGTAAATGTAAATGTAAAATGTATTCTTGTGCCAGTAAAACAACTCTGACTCATTGAGACATGGACTCCACATGACCTCTGAAGGTGTGCTGTGGTATCTGGCACCACGACGTTAGCAGCAGATCCTTTAAGTCCTGTAAGTTACAGTGAGAGGTGAGGCCTCCACAGATCAGACTTGTTTGTTCAGCACATCTTATAGATGCTCGATCGAACTGAGCTCTGGGGAATTTGGAGGCCGATGTTAAGACCTTGAACTCTTTGTCATGTTCCTCAAACCGTTCCTGAACAATTTTTGCAGTGTGTCAGGGCGCTTAATACCGTCAGTAACGTTGCCATGAAGAAGTGTACTTGATCTGCAGCAGTGGTTAGGTAGGTGGTACGTGTCAAAGTAACATCCACAGGAATACCAGGACCCAAGGTTTTCCAGAAGAACATTGCTCAGAGCATCACACCGCCTCCGCCGGCTTGCCTTCTTTCCCCAGGTAAGAGATGCACACGCACCGACCGTCCACATGATGAAAAAGAAAATTCTTCAGACCAGGTCACCGTCTTCCATTGCGCCATGGTCCAGTTTTGATGCTCATGTGCCCACTGTAGGCGCTATCGGTGGTAGATGGGTTCAGCATGGGCACTCTGACTGGTCATATGATGCACTGTGTGTTCTGATACCTTTCACACACCTTTTTGACTGTCACATGTGTTTCTTAATTTTGCAGCAAAACCCAGCAACCTTCATTATGTTTTATTTTTCTTTCTGAAAAGAAAATGCTGCTTTCTTTACTGACATATAAGCATTTTTCGGTTAAATTAAATTTTAGATTGGAAAACTAATGCTGAGAAATCGAAAATGTTTTTGTCCTGACTCGATAATGTAGAAATCATAAAATAAAAATATATAACTGTAAATTTGTACTTTAAAAAAATAGGGTGCTTAAGACTTTAAGATCAGGGGTTTCCAAACTAGGGTTCGTGACCTCATGTGGGGTCACTTGATTTACAAATAGAGTCAGGAAGGAAACTCACAGTCTCCTCTTGTGTTTTATTCCTTTATTTTACAGATTAATATTATTAATATCACTCTGAACTGTTACTGGGAGTCACAGTGAAACAAGCCACAAGGAAGTTAGCAATAAAAATGGACAAATTTTTCTGTCCCCCTTCGTCCACTTTCCTGACTACATCAGGTGACTCTGGCTCAGTGGAAAAAGAAGAGGAGAGACCAAGAAAACGAATGTGGAAATATGCCTAAACATTTATTTAAAATGGATTTACAAGTATAAATCTGTAAAGAATGAAAAGTAGGGTGGTCAAGGTCTGGGGTCGCAGTAAAACTCATAATTCATAATGTTCGGGCCCATTTGCACAGAAAGTTTTGGCGCTCCTGCTTTACGCCATCGACTTCATCTTCTCATTCAGCATTTCTGATAAGACAAAGTGAAGGGGGGAAATGTTGAGCCTCTGCTGCCCTCTAAGCAACTAAAACACACACTTTCTTCTCATTCTATCTTCTCATACATTTCTAACATTCATTCACAAGTACGTAGCCATCTCAGTCGAATAAATGCATCGGATTTATTTGGTCACATGAAGCAGAATACGTGCACTCTGATGCCAGTGAAACAATAACAGAATACCTTTCATTTTAAGTTGTGTCATGCAAGTTATAGAAAGCAAGTTGTTTATAGAAAAAGAACAACCCACATCAAATGCACTCTCAGTGAGATGTCGTTTCTATGCAAGTTGAAAGTTCTTCAAGAACTCTGAAACCAAATCAAGTCTTCTAATCAAGCCAAGTCGATGTTTTGAGATATGTAAGACTGTACATTATGAGGAAATACTGAGCAGTTTCACATCAGATCACATTAGTGCCCAGTGTACTTCATTCTCATCTTGGAACAATGAGTATGTTAGTAAATGACATTATTACTCACAACCCATTCAGTACTGTCAATATGGGACAAACTGAATGTGACAAGCTAAGATGGTTCTCGTAATTTCACTCTGTGGGCCTCACTCGGTAAGGGATGTAGCATAACCAAAGCTACTGTATATTACAGTTGAAGTATTTATTCTGCTCCGGATGAACCAAATCTCCTATTTCAAATATAAATTTTTTCTTACACAACATGTATTTTGATGCAATTCAATATTATATCATTCACTGTGATTCTGTTAGCTCGATAATGTACTTTGGTTGCTGGAGAGATATTGGATAATCTAAGCTGAAGGAAATTCCAGAATAAAAAATGTAAATGCATTACGTTGTATTAGCTGGACTACAAAGAGCTGCTTCTTTTTATACAGAATAAAATTCTAACCTCTGTACTGTATATGTGGAATATTATTAATCAAGCTAGCATGACTGATTTAATTCAGGTTTCATCTTATTTATTTCAGCACACATGAGGAAGAGAGTATTTCTCAACTTTTAACTGAATTTCAAGATGTACAGTCAGTTACGACGGCACTACTTTATTGTGTAGGTTAGCTTAAAATATGTTATAATACTGTACAGTAATTTGTTTTTGTAGAGAGGATTTGTTTTTCACCTTTTAGAGGCTAACAAACCATTGGTTTTGTTACACGTCTAAACTTTATGTCACTTAAAATGACTTTTTCGCTTGCTATTTTGATATATGGGTTACCAAACTGTAACACATTGTGAATATAGTCAGTCTTGGAGCGCCGAACGTTGCACATAATGCACTGCTAATCATCACATTGTCAGGTCTGAGCACCAGAAAACCATTTGAATTCATTTGGCACATTGCAAAGTGACCTCCAGGTCTGATAACATGTAATGTCGACATAGAGGGACTTGCTCAAGGGCCCAGTCCTGGTACATCAACTTCATGTTGTAAGACATGGGACTGTCTGCTTCAGGTCAGGAAAATACTGTTCGGCGTTGTGTTTATACTAAGACAGACGAGGTTGATATCATTTTTGGACCAAAATGACTTCTGGCTTTCCTCTGGTGAATATCCCAAGTCCTTTTGGTAACACTTTATGACCATGAAAATGGCAACAGAGAAAAAGAGTAGAAGAAATCAGTTTTGTGATCACACAAAATAACATAAACACTGACAGGACTGCAAACTACGTAGTCCAGTTTGGTCTCTTTAACCACACTGGCAGATCTGATATGCAGCTCCCCATCAATCTCCAGTATTCAGTAGAGAGCAATGTGAAAAGCTGAAATGGAGCACACTCTCATGCATCATAAATACTTATAATTCATCCACTGTTCATCTCAACGATCTACAACTTTCCATGGAGCTTGTAGAAGCCCAAGCACTAAAAATAAAAATCAGTAAGCTAAATTAGATCAGCAAAAGGTAAAGGAACCTTAAAGGAATCTTTAGTCAATTACATATGCATGGATCTTTCAAATGTTTCCCACTTCACTTGCCCTGAACCTTATATTTGCCTTTCGTTCCCATGCTAAGACAGCTGATACAGCTGAGGCAGCCGATGCAACGGTGGTAACAGCTGCTGATGCGTGACTGGCCCAGCTTGAAGGCCATGCTCATGATGGCCATGCCTGTAATGATGAAGAGGAAGGTCAGCATGAAAAACTTGGGGTGCTTGGGTACAATGTCACCAAAGCCAATGGTTGTGAGCGTTATGAAGCAGAAGTAGAAAGCATCGAACCAGTTTAAGTCCGTCTCCCACAGTGGAAGGATCAATGCCCAGCTCAGTATATAAGCAAAGACAACAAGCAGGATCAGCATGAATGGCACATTCAAATGCTCCATCTCTTGGCCGATGGTAGTAAAGTCCCAGATCTTGAAGCCCAAAGGCACAGGTGGCATCTGATTGAGCTGGGGGCAAGAGTATGTGCGCGTCAGAGGTCCGTTCTGACCAAACTTTTCCCGTGCGATGATGCGGTCAAAGATTGCAACATTTTTGAGAAACTGGATGGACTTTTGCTTAACAGATGACTGGGTGAGCATAACCTCACGGATGTCCAGTGGTTTACTCATCGCTATGTCCTGACTGGAACTATAGATCCTGTTGTGGAGGGTGTGGTTTTCCCTGCTTCTACAGAGGCTCCACAGCTGATAGAGAACATGTTTGCAGGAAGAGTGCAGCCTTTGGTAACCATTGGAGACGAACATTGCCAGAATGTCACCAAAATCTGAAATGACTAGCAGCATGAGTGGAATTCCCAGCATGGCATAGATGATACATGCTGCCCTTCCAGACCTAGTCACTGGGTAGATCTCTCCATAGCCTGAGACAGAAAGACGTGGTGGTTATTACAGAACAAAAAAATAAACTTACAATATGTTTATGTACAGTACTCTGCAAAAGTCTTACACACGTGCAAAGAATTGCTGTAAAGCAAAGATGTCTTCAGAAATATTAAGAAATTAAATATTCCTACATAAGATAAAATATTATAACGAGCAGTAAACAGTAATAAACTAAACAAAGTCAGTATTTGCAGTCTCAGAAAATATCAGGAAATTCCAAGGTACATGTTGTCATGTCAAATTCACATAGAGATTATGTACATCACGGAGGACGTATTCAAAGAATCACAACTTTATGAAGGTTCAAACAGGGAGTATTGATCCTTTCATTACAGTGCTTTAAGGGAATTAAAATAAGGTTACTCTTCCTTTAAGTATATTGGCATGTGTTGCTAGTTTGCTAGTTGCTGGAGTCATTACTGCATCAGGATTTGAGGTATAAAACTCCAGTTCTGCAGGCTAAGACCTGGTCAATTAAGTGTTTAGCACAACTCAGTCATTGAATTAGTAATGGATACAGTAGTAGAGAGTAATGTAGAGAGATCCTAACAATGATGATGATTTTATAGAAGAAAACCCTCTTAGATTACACTTTACATACATTAAAGGAGTTTTTCTTCTCCATTGAATTGAATTCAATAACAAGAAAATAGTTTGCACTGAGGTTTGTAACCCTGGCATTAACCTCTGTGGTTGTGACTGTCAGTAAAGAGCTAATGAATGAACAAATGTGAGTTTACTTCCTTTTAGCCTGGCTTTTCTCTTCCTTCCGAGGTTTCTTCTGCTTGCAAACGAAGCTGTTATGAGCTCTTAGTGACGGTGTTCGTCTGCCAGTGCTACAAAATCAGACGGCAGATTTGTAATAGACTGGGGGAAATACCGTATGGTGCTATCCCCTCAGGACAGTGATGAGAGCACTTCCAGTACTGAAGTGCTCTCTTCAACAGCTACAACTGTATGTAGACTCTGATTAGTACCGAGTGTAGGTGTCAGATGTTAGATAAGATGGAACGGCTCAAGATGGCTCCTGTTTCATAGTCTAGTTTAATTTACAGTAGCATAAAGTTCTTTGTAAATGTAATTTATGTAATATAATCTTTTCAGATAACTGTTATACTGATAATACTAAAGTTATTATTATTTTTTATATATTTACAGCTCCAAGGTCCCCAATTTAATCCTGAGCTTGTGTTACTGTCTGTGTGGAGTCTCTGTAAATGTTCTCCCTCTGAGGTTTCCTCAAGGTTCTCTGGTTTCCTCCCACTCATGACAACATGAAAACATTTACATTTATCAGACGCTTTTATCCAAAGCGACTTACAAATGAGAGCACACTCACACACCAATGGTAGCAGAGCTGCCATGCAAGGTGCTAGCTTGCCATCGGGGGCAACTTAGGATTCAGTGTCTTGCCCAAGGACACTTCGGCATGGGATCACCCGGGCCGGGATTCGAACCACCAACCCTACGATTAGCGGATTAGTGGACAACCCTCTCTACCGACTGAGCCACAGCCGCCCCATGCAGGTAGGTGAACTGGCTACAATAAATTGAAGGAATGTATGATGTTAAATTTGGCATAATATTACCGGATATTGATAAAATCAGGTGCACTTAGCAGCTAGAGTTAATGAAACTGTCATGCCAGCCCCATCTGTAAAAATGAACATTTCCGTCCACTACAAGACTTTTTGAACCAGATTGTTTGAGTGATTGAGTTCGCTTTGTCTAGAATGAACCCTTGCATGCTTTTGGATTGATCTGCTTTGCCAGTAGACCTACATTTGCATCCAAATCCTTGTCTGTTCATGACCAATACAAAGTTCAATCAGAGCAATCATAACAAACAGTTAAAGCGTTACAGCTTTGGCGTTGCATTCAGATTGTATTCCTGCTTCACACCCAGCGTTCCCGGGACAGACTGCACGGATCCACCACCAGGATTAACAGTTAATGAAAACTGAGAGAGTAAATAGTGGCTTTTCTCCTTCTCATCCTCCAATAATCCCTTAAAGATTGTTATGATTGTTGACAAAACCTACCCTTAATGGACATCTGCAGCGCATGGCTAATGGATGAGGACATAAAATCCTGAGACTGAGCCAACTCAACCAGTGCACTTTCTCTGTCTTAAGATCAAAACCACAACTGCATTACAGTGGTGCTTGAAAGTTCGTGAACCCTTTAGATTTTTCCATATTTCCGCATCAATACGACCTAAAACAACGTCAGATTTTCTTAAAAGTAGATAAAGAGAACCCAATGAAACAAACAAGACAAAAATATTATACTTGGTCATTATTTATCGAGATAAATTATCCAATATTACTTATCTGTGAGTGGCAAAAGTATATGAAGCTCTAGGATTAGCAGTTTCATTTGAAGGTGAAATTAGAGTCATTTGTTTTCAATCCATAGGACGACGATCATGTGTGAGTGAGCATGATGTTTTATTTAAAGAACGAGAATCTATCAAAGTCTGATCTTAACAACACATGCTTGTGGAAGTGTATCATGGCACGAACAAAGGAGATTTCTGAGGATCGCAAAAAAATAAATAAAATAGAGTTGTTGATGCTCAACGGGCTGGAAAACGTTATAAAACCATCTCTAAAGTGTTTGGACTCCACCAATTCACAGTCAGGCTGATTGTGCACAAATGGAGGAAATTCAACACCGTTCTTACCCTTCCCAGGCGTGATCAACCACCAAAGATCACTCCAAGAGCAAGACTTGTAATAGTCTGCCAGGTCACAAAGGAATCCATGGTAACTTACGGTATAAGCAACTAAAAGCCTCTCTCACATTGGCTAATGTTAATGTTCATGAGTCCACCATCAGGAGAACACTGAACAACAATGGTGTGCATGGCAAGGAGTTGCAAGGAGAAAACAACTGCTCTCCGAAAAGAATATGGCTGCCTGTCTGCAGTTCAAAGATCACGTGGACAAGCCAGAAGGCTCCTGGATAAATGATTTGTGGATAGATGAGGCCAAAAGAGAACTTATTGGTTTAAATAAGAAGGTTTATGTTTGGAGAAAGGAAAACACTGCATTCCAGCATAAGAACCTTAACCCATCTGTGAAGCATGGTGGTGGTAGTGTCCTGTTTTACTGCATCTGGGCCAGGATGACTTGCCATCATTGATGGAACAATGAATTCTGAATTATATCAGTGATTGTCAGGACATCTGTCTATGAAATGAATCTGAAGAGAAAGTGGGTCATGTATGAAGACAATGACCCTAAGCACACACGTTATTCTACCAAAGAATGGTTAAAGAAGAATAAAGTTTAGCAATGTTTTGGAATGTTTTAATGTGAGGAAACCCACCAAAATCCCAGAGTCGAAGCAGTTCTGTACTGAAATTCCTCCAAGCCGATATGCAAGACTGATCAACAGTTACCACAAACGTTTAGTTGTAGTTATTTCTGCACAAGTGGGTCATACTATATACTGAAAGCAAAGGTTCACATACTTTTGCTGCTCACAGATATATAATATTAGATCAAGTGTAATATTTTGCGTCATTTATTTAACTGGGTTCTCTTTATCTACTTTTAGGACTTGTGTGAAAATCTGATGATGTTTTAGGTCACGTTTATACAAATATGTAGAAAATTTGAATGGGTTCTTAAACTTTCAAGCACCACTGTATGTGTGTTAGTCATATTGACAGAATGTAAGAAGAATTTCTTGTTTGAGGTCATTAGCCTTCTTCATTCTGGGAACATTTTCCTAAAAGCATCATAGTGTAAAATCCATTTAAACCAATGTGCTACAATGGTGTGTGTGTGTGTGTGTGTGTGTGTGTGTGTGTGTGGTGATCAAATTCTCATAATGTGCATATGTCATGGGGAAATCGCCAGTCTATAAGGTACACCTAATTGTTGTAACATTTTGTAGATATATAATTATTGTCTGTAGCCCACCTGTGGCTTGAAACAGTTTGGTCAGAGGTATCGAATAGTTTCCACGGATAGATGTCGAAATGGAAGTCTGTACAAATCCATCACATCTGCATCTAATATTCAGATGGTGTTGATGATTTGCATCAGGTGTGTTAGTTTATAGCAGAAACAGCACCGTAGCTGAGTCTTTGTTGGCTGAAGCCTCAGAGACATGCTTTTAAAATGATGCCCATCATGAGACACAGAAACAAACAGACCCAATGAGAGGCAAAGAAATGTAGATCAAGAGAGCGACAGAGGCAGAGAGAGAGAGAGAGAGAGAGAGAGAGAGAGAGAGCAGACAGATATTACCGTTGACGCCATTGGAATGTATGAGGATTTGATTTGTGCTAATGAGGAGAAGCTTAAGCTTTATGACCGAGTTGAAATGTTATTAATGGACGTCAGAGTGTCCTCCAAAAGGTTTTCGCAGAGCACAAGACAGAATATTGGCTGTTTAGTAAAGGGTCACTAGATTGCTTGTGCGAAACAGTTCCACTGTTAGACCTTATAATTGATCGATCTTGTTTTATAAATCATGTGCGATTCTTCCGTGGTCATTTGAACATTGTGGGTAGTAGAGTGTGGTACTTTTTGTCCATAAATGCAAAAAGAGAGAGCAGGAGTTCATTTTACCGATGTGGCAGATGACTAAGCACACATACTGTACCTTTTCTTGTAGCCCTTTGCGAAACGCATGAGATTAACATTTCTACTCTCATCTAACCGCTTTAAACAAAACTTATTACGCAGTTAAAAAATAAACTGTATAGTGATTTTCAGTCCGGGCTCGAGTTCTGAAATTCTCATTGTGGTTCAGGAAACAGCTGCATGGAAGTATATAGAGATACAGCCAGACGTATATAGAGATACAGCCATAAGTATATAGAGATACAGCCAGAAGTATATAGAGATACAGCCAGAAGTATATAGAGATACAGCCAGAAGTATATAGAGATATAGCCAGAAGTATATAGAGATACAGCCAGAAGTATATAGAGATACAGACAGAAGTATATAGAGATACAGCCAGAAGTATATAGAGATACAGCCAGAAGTATATAGAGATATAACCAGAAGTATATAGAGATACAGCCAGAAGTATATAGAGATATAGCCAGAAGTATATAGAGATACAGCCAGAAGAATATATAGATACAGTCTTTAAGATTCTGAATCTTGTGGCAAGAAAAGTGTACATAAGTGTTCCGAGTCTGTGGCCCATCGCCGGAGCATCTGAGGCTGAGCCCATGTTTGCATAGACTTTAGAATCAGATTCTCCAAATTGTCCCATAGTCTTTGGACTGCTAGGTCCGCTCACATGAGACTCAACGAATACACAGCATATATACAGTCAAAGAAAGTTCTCTGATTTTCTTTACCAGTGCCAAAATAACAATTGTGTGGTCCTTCTTCTATAAAAGAACAACTAACCTTTTGGTTAATCAGCAATAATATTTAAGTTACATTTTGCATCGCTCATTCTGTCTTGCTTTTATCATTATTTGGATTAATTTCGTTGTCTCGTTCATGTTCATTTCTGTGCCTCGTATACGTAGCACATGTTTCCGGTACTTCTAGTGTTTGTTATTTCTTTCTTTTTTAATTAAAGTTTATCTGCACCCGCATCCGCCTCCTCATACCTTATATGAAATTCTTTAAAGAATGTTATCAATATGGCTGATTCACTGTTTCACTTCTTTTCTTCTGTGATGCTTCCTCAAAGTAAATTGAATGAATGGGACTACATTTGGGTCAGTTTAACGCTAACCACTTTACCTCAAAAAGGAACATCTCTCCTGTCCGTCTGTGAAAATATTAACGTATTGTCTTTCTGCTGTTCTTGTGGTCGGCATGGTTACAGTATAAGTAGCCCTGCTTAGGCTCTGTGTGCTCATGATAGGCGATTATAACCAAAGTACACAATATACTGTGCAAATAAATCTCACTCTTAGAGCAAGAGAGAGAGCGAGAAGGAAAGAGTCTCAGATTGGTCTAAAGCAGTTAAATGGAAAACTCAGACCGTTTGTTCTGACTGTACAGACTGCATCTTATATACGTTATGTGTACGCAGTACTCCTTAACACCTCGCTTCTTTTCTCTCTTGTCTCCAAATGATGCATTATTTTATTTTAGTTAAAAACGGTACAGCATTTATTCCACAATGAATCCTAATAACTGTCCAATTACAAGTCCCTCTATCAGATTTGGGCCATGGGTGAGAAACTAATCAGACATAGAGATCATCTTCAATCAATCAAGGACAAGCAAACGAAACAACGAGGAAATAAACGTTCTGGTTTATTAAGTTGTAAATGAAGGCAAGAGTACTGTACTGGGCATTAGGAGTCATGTGCAACAAATTTAGTATATTTTCCTGGACATTAAAGACTATTATTATTATCAAGACGGACACACGAGTGGGATTTCATGCCAGGATTCAGGGACTGATTAAAAGACTATCTGTAAAGTGCCATAATATTGGCAACACTGCTATGTGTAATTCTACATGTAATATATATATATATATATATATATATATATATATATATATATATATATATATATAATTATTGGAGTACAAATGCTGCATTGTTTTAGCAATGTTTGTCTTTTCATTTTTCTTTTTTAACTCACAAGTTTAAAAAAAAGCTTTGTTAAGGATGATCGATCACCATTTTTGCGCTGGCGGCCCATTTTACTCGACCCCAGAAGGGTCGCACTGGAGCGGAACATCTGACAGTTAAATAGTACAAGAGTCGACATAAGAATGGCTTCATAAAACAACTTAAGAACTTTGAAAGGTATATATTATGTGAATAGATAAGGAGTTGGCAAAACAGGGCCCGATTGACCCAACTTCGCTCTATAAAATACCATTTCAATTGTCTGCATGTAAAACAGTAACAGTGTTAAAGCCAGTGAAACAGAAACCGTCAAAGAAGTCACAAAGGAAATGGCAAAGCATGCACAGAAAACAACAACAACAACAACGGCAGATTGATATGGAGAGAATTTGCATGTTCCCTCACCCACAGTGGTGAACACGGTGCAGCAGAAGAAGAGCGAGCCATAAAAGGTCCAGTTTTTATAACTCTGAGACCACACAGCTTGGTAGTCCGTTCTGATCCTCTGCTCTAAAGCATCCACGAGAACCTCCTCAGACTGGTCTGAACATCAACACAAACAAACAAACAAACAAAAACATGCTTATAACACTCCCAGTTCATCGTTTTTTGTTTGTTTGTTTTTTTTTTTTTTTTAATAAATTCGGTGAAACTAAACAGCAAAGCATTTAGAACTAAACAACAATGAAACTTTAGCACTAGAAGTGATCACAGTAATGCAACAGCAATATGATCAACTCTCCCTGAAGCTGCTGGATAAAGGTTTCCTTGGTTTGCTCATTAGACATTACATTCAGTGTAATGTAGCTTATAGGAGATTAGTATGAAGTTCTATAAGAAGGGGAAAAAATGAATGACATCCATCCATCTTCAACCGCTTACTCCTTTTCAGGGTCACGGGGGAACCTGGAGCCTATTCCAGGGAGCATCGGGCACAAGGCGGGGTACACCCTGGACAGGGTGCCAGTCCATCACAGGGCACAATCACATACACACTCACACACACTATGGACACTTTAGACACGCCAATCAGCCTAACATGCATGTCTTTGGACTGGGGGAGGAAACCGGAGTACCCGGAGAAAACCCCCGACACACGGGGAGAACATGCAAACTCCGCACACACATGACCCTGGCGGGACTCGAATCCCAGACCCTGGAGGTGTGAGGCGGACGTGCTAACCACTAAGCCGTGCGCCCCAAAATGAATGACATTCATTGTATTATTATTATTATTATTATTATTATTATTATTATTATTATTATTATTATTATTATTAGTAGTAGTAGTAGTAGTAGTAGTAGTAGTAGTAGTATAACTAATGAATTGCTTTAATAACTCCAGAGAGATAGTAGTTGTTATTAATGAATGAAATAAATCACGTGGTATTCCTACCGGAATGATTGCGCACGGTGGCGACGACTTGGCGCACGAAATTTCGGTACTCGTCTGTGTCGTTTCTCGAGTGTCCCTCGAGCACCTGGAAGAGGAGGGCACCGAGTACAGCGTAGCCGATGAGAGAGAGAATGAGCACGACGTGAGGAAAAAGCGTCCACATGCATTTCACCGCTGTCCGTCTGGACGCCGGGCGCGCGCGCCTTTCTTCCACAGACATCTTCTCGCGCTCACGGTCTCCTCTATATGTTCTGCATGACAGCGTCCCGACGACTGACTTGTGGCGGGTTGCCAGATTGCTCGAATACACTTACTACCCACCCGAGTGCGTAAAAGCGTTATACCAGAGTCTTTTGCTATCAAACAGAATGCGCTGCAGTGGGCGTCGCCAAGCGCGCGTCCTCTCGAGACAATTGTTCTTCTGAATTAATAAGCTGGCATGTTAGTCAATTCTTGAGGAATTCACATTATGAATGGTATCTTTTGCATTGAAGTGCATTCTAAGTGCTATGCATCTAGGGCACAATCCAAATGCAAAGAGCAATAGTCTTCCAGTTGGACGTGGGGTTGTAACCCATTGACTCTAGCTGTGCTTCAGATGTTCGAATCTTTATCTGTATTCGGATTTAAAACTGAATTATGCATGACCTAAACAGGATCTTTGAAAAATGAAAAATGAACCAGAAACACTAAGGAGAAAAAAAAGGTCGAAATATCTGCATTGTGAGCATGGTGTGTGAGGTGTGAATTCTGTCTGTGATCTCAGTTCCTCAATCTCATCTACATAACTCCATTAGTTAGTCTCAGCTATTGATAAGCACAGGACTCACGTGGTTATTTCATCCATTCATCCATCCTCTACCGCTTACTCCTTTATCAGGGTCACTAATTATTATTATTATTATTATTATTATTATTATTATTATTATTATTATTATTTTGTTTTTCCTAATGAATTTAGCTGGGCGCGCAGTGGCTTACATCCAGGGTGTGTGTGTGTGTGTGTGTGTGTGTGGAGTTTGCATGTTCTCACCGTGCTGTGGAGGTTTCCTCCGGGTACTCCAGTTTCCTCCCCCAGTCCAAAGACATGCATGGTAGTCTGATTGGCGTGTCTAAAGTGTCCGTAGTGTATGAATGTGTGTGTGAGTGTGTATGTGATTGTGCCCTGTGATGGATTGGTACCCTGTCCAGGGTGTACCCCTCCTTGTGCTTCATGCACCCTGGGATAGGCTCCAGATTCCCCCATGACCCTGAAGGAAGGATGAGCGGTATTGAAGATGCATGGATGGATGATCAATTTAGTTTGGTCTATTTTGCAAAATATAAACAAACTAGAAGCATAAATGTAAACCTATTAAAAGGCTTTCCACTAGATTTGCACAACACTCAAGTTCTTCCACTCCAACCTTGTCCAACCATGTCTCCGTGGAGCTCACTTTGTGGACAGGGGCATTGTTATGTCTGGGCTTCTTAGTTTCAGCGAAGAGAAATTAAAATCTACATCATACAAAGACATTCTCTACGTCTGTGTGCTTCCACCTTTGTGGCAACAGTTTGAGGAAGAACCACATATGAGTGTAATGGCCAGATGTTCACATTACTGGCCATATAGTGTATTGTATATTCCCTATACAGTCCCTGAATACTAGTCGTATACTGGTAATGTGCTGGTACTGAATTTTACTGGCCCTGTTAGTCAGTCTTGTAGGTTGTAGGAGTGACACAGAGGTGATTAAACCACCACTTGTTAAATGTGTACCACCAATACACCCACTACCATGTCATTGTCTTTGCTTTGCCAGGAAAAATCTACTTCCCAAATAATACCTTGGCAGCTGTGGTTTTACCGTGGTCCATTTCCATTTATGGATGTAGCAGACGGAGCTTGCATACTGTGCAGAAAAAACATGTAGGCTAAAATCAGTAAGTGTATACCAGTGTATATGCCAGGAGCACCTGATGATGAAAAGCCAATACAAACTTTCCTATGACTGTTCACGATAAAATCACCCATCCAAACATCTCTACAGCTGAACAATGTCATTCCATTTCCACATGGTACATGCACACACACACACACACACACACACACACACACACACACACACACACACACACACACACAACTTCTTCATATATTTATAGCCGAGCTGCTCAATACAAGCTGCTCAGGCAACAACTGTTGACCTGATTGAGTCAGAATGACCAGACTGGATTGTAAATTCATACAGCTACTCATACAGCTATGGTTCACCATAACTGAGATGCAAGTTGGTTAATATAATAAAGTAAATCTAAAACAACCACAAAAAAACGTGAGACAACAACAACAACAACAAAACCCCACCCGAAAACCCCAGTGAGCTAAAAATGCATATAAAACTGAAATGCATCTAAGACTCTAAGTGTGCAGTGGAATTTCTATACTTTTGGGGATCTTATACAAAACTGCAAACAAAAAAAAAAACAACCCTTTATTGTTATTCCACCTGCCATCATATGACAGCTACAAACTAGGGAGGGTGAGGGCTAACAACTGCTATGACTGAGACACATGAAGCCAGCCAACCTGCTCATGCAGTGTACCAATTTAGAGGAAAGCTCTTTCTGCCATCCTCTGCATACAGTGCCTTGCGAAAGTATACGGCCCCCTTGAACTGTTCGACCTTTTGCCACATTTCAGGCTTCAAACATAAAGATATAAAACTGTAATTTTTTGTGAAGAATCAACAACAGGTGGGACACAATCATGAAGTGGAACGAAATTTATTGGATATTTCAAACTTTTTCAACAAATAAAAAACTGAAAAATTGGGCGTGCAAAATTAT
>JAFFST010053292.1:0-13800 GCA_022414735.1 Noturus placidus
ATTGTGTCCCACCTGTTGTTGATTCTTCACAAAAATTTACAGTTTTATATCTTTATGTTTGAGGCCTGAAACGTGGCAAAAGGTCGAACAGTTCAAGGGGGCCGAATACTTTCGCAAGGCACTGTATATATATTTTTTTTATTATTATTCTTTTTACAGTTCTGATGATTACACTATACAAGCCATTCATGTTTAAAGATAAGAAAGGAGAGCAAGTGAGTGAGTGAGAGAGAGACAGAGAGAAAGAGCTGATGACTTACTGAATGTATCTCTTCAGCTCTTGTCCACTGCACATGGACCAGTGATAGCGGTGGAAAGCGGCTTGCACCAGAGGGGCCATGACACTCCCCATGGCTGTCTCATCACCACAACGATTGCCCTGTCCATCATGCTCCATTCCTAACCTAAAGACACAATGATGAGAGAGAATACAATCTGTGGTTTTGGCTACAAGCAGGTAAAAGTTCTTTTGTTCGAGACTTTCTGCATCATTGCACGTGTTGATATATACAGTCCCAACTGAAACTATTGAAACAGCAAGGCAATTTTTTTTGCTATACACCAAGATGGATATGAGATGAGAGGTTAGGATTTAAACGTTTATTTCCTGGTATTTACATCTGGATGTGTTAAACAACATAAAACATAAAACAGGCAAGAAAAAGTATAGGAACAGATAAGTCTTGAAATAAATGAAAGTAAATAACAGAATAGTTGGTTGGATATCCCTTGCCTGCATTAACTTCATCAAGCCTGTGATGCTTTTCCAGGCTTTTACCACAGCTTCTTTTGGTTGTTTGTGTCAGGAGGTTTCTCCCTTCATTCTCCTCTTCAGGAGATGAAATGTAGCTCGATTGGGTTAAGGTTTGGTGATTTACTTGGCCAATATAAAAATATCTACTTTTTCCCCTGATAATGTCCTATGTTGAGATGGCAGTGTGTTTTGGATCATTGTCTTGCTGCATAATACAGTTACTCCTGATTACTTTGGATAATCATCTAAATTCATTGTGCTGCTACCAACATGAGTTGAATGAGGATTTTTCACATTATGCTAGAATAAGTAATTACAATAAGTAATTAGAATAAGTAATTAATTTTATTTTTTTTTTGTCATTTTGTCATTGCAAATGACTGTTGGAAAACTGTTCCGGCTCCAAAAACAATAACTGAACACCGTGTCCTAAATATACAGTTGTGGAAATGCATTTAGTACAAGAAGATAGTAAAAGGGCCTTACTTGCAGTTTCAATTAAATGGACATAAAAGTGGTATAACATGCCAAAGATTCTATATAAGCATTTATCCCTCTGTATTTGGTATATAGAAACAACAAGTGGATGCCGCCTGGGATAGGCTCCAGGTTCCCCGTGACCCTAATAAGGAGTAAGCGGTTGAAGATGGATGGAAGTGGTATTTTCTTCTCATGAGAATTGCATAATCGTCGATTTTTGTGCTAATACCAGATCCAGGGAATTAATGCAGGCAAGTATCTTGGGAAATGTCTGTCTTTGTGTTGTGTGCATTGAAAATCAGGGTTAGGGTTAGGGGGAAGAGACAAAGAAAAATAAAATTAACAATGAAAGAAATAAAGGAAGAAAGCTCTAATAAATGCACACAGTATAAGGAGATGGAGAAAATGATATGGTTGACAATGATTAATCTGCGTGGGTGGTAAGGGAATTAAAAGTGCTTGTGTGCACAAAGCGCTTTTATTCTTTATACACAGACATAATCTGACAAATGAAATTATTCAACTGGGATTTTAAAACGCCTTTGCAAAGAGCCTTCAAATAAATATATAAAATGGAACTGTCAGAACACAAGAGACTACCATTGTTCTAAGGTGAAGAAAATTCAATGTTGCATCCTCAAATTAGATTATGCTTTACACATAAGCACCATTATTATGCCCCAGCAGCATAATAATAATTTTACAGTTAGTTATGTTCCACTATATTCTGGGTCAAGAGCTTGCAGGGTGAGTCTCTTAATCTAATCGCAGCCATACCGATATTCAGTAGAACCGTGCTCTTGCTCATGCAATACTGCTTAAATTGAATGTAAACAAAAAAAAAACTTTGACATCAAAAGGAACTCTTCTCTGAATTCCTAATATTAAGAATAAGCTAAAACTAAGTCGAACTAAGATAAGCAATTTTGAATGATAAAAAGGTAGCTTTCTGAGACAATGCTGATGAACTGTGTGCACTCCAGACTTTTAAAAACCTACACATGTCCAGTCTCGTGGGCAACTACGAAGGCGGAGGAGAAGCCATCCTCATGGTTCAGGGTGCAGCTGCGAACTGGATGGCACATCCCAGTGACAGGAGCATAGCCTGGGATGAGAGGAAACAAAAATAAACAAGAGTTAGGCTTATAAATAAAGCATATAAAATGAAGAATATTTGGGTTCACTTGTGACATAATGTGAGCTGGTCCATCTCATCTTATAAGTAGGTTCTAATTAGTGAGGGTTCTTATGACAAACTGATACTTATATACATATCTGACTTAAAATCTAGGGAATAGCTGAAGTGCACTTCAAGAGCAGGCTATGGACAATAATTTCAGCATGTTTCCATGTGAAAAAGAACATAGAACATGTTTGCTTGAGTAAGTAATTATAAGTAATAATAAGTTATAATTGCAGATGATTCACATTTATGCAAATCTGTTAACAAATTCAGTATATATTAGTGTATACGAAAGTGGTTGGATAAATATTCACCCCCGTTGCTGTGACACCCATAAATAGTTTGCTTAAGAGCCATGGTTACAGCATCTAAATCTAAAGTTGTGCATTACATCATTAGCACATTTTGTCAGTAACTATGCTTATGACTCTAGTGGAATTACAGAGAATACCTCTTTTAATATTTCAATTCAATCCACAAGATTGACTTAAAATATAGAACAAAATCAAGATGCTGGAGTAAATTATCTGACGTTTCTAGACACTGTACCCTGCAGTGTAGTCTATATAAACATAAATTATCTTAGCACAACTGCACAACTTACATGAGCATACACCTGAGCTTATATGAGCATACACCTGATCTTACATGAGCATACACAGTCATCACAGTGTGAGAACATGGGAGAGATCTGTAAGGTGAGTTGACTAAGTTGAGTCATTAATAAAACAAAGTTTGACTATACTGTAATAGAAAAAAACTACTGATATGATTACAGGAGTCTTCAGAAATTAAGTACACGCTGCTGTTAGTGTGCCGGTGGACTCAGTGTCCCAGCAGCCATTGCCTCTTGATGTCACATGGGTTAACTCTTGGTCACATGTATTCTGGCACCTGCTTCTTGTTTTGTTAATGAGCACTGGTGGGGGTATATATAGTCCTGGTTTAGCACTTAGCCTTTGTCTTTCGTTGTGTGTGTAGACTCCTGTCTCTGTGTCACTGTGTCTGAAGTCAGCCTGAGAGTTAGGTTTTGTTTCACGTTTATTAGCCTGAGTATTTTTGTTTCTAGTCACTGTTTTAGGGTAGAGTATTCGTAGTGTCTTTATTTGTGTTGTTTTGGGTATCCAACCAATAAATACACAAAAGCCAGTCTGCGCCTGTTTCCGCTTCATTAAACCACAGCGTGACAGAACGAAAGACCGTATCTGGAAGCAGCAGACATCACCATGGCGGCAGTAGGAAAGAAGGAGAAAAACCAAACCCCGGAAATCCACGCCCAGAATCCCAGAGCTGGATTCCATGCAATTTCCACAGGAAATTTTCGTGGATCTGCCGGACAGGTATAACTGTTTTTTCGGCTACCCTGACTATTTTTTGAGGGACTGTCAGGCGTATTTTTCAAGCCTGCCGCATCCTAAGCCCAAAGAAGTCGAATGGGTGCGGTTAATGGTATCTCGATTTTTTGGCTCAGCACGCAGCTGGGCACAAAAATTAGCCGCCATCCAATCCCGGGAACTGGAGGACAGTCGGCTATTTATGGCAGCCTTTTTGAGGGAGTTTGGGGACCCAGAGGTGGAATACAATATGAACCAGCTGTTAAGTAGAGCTAATGTGGCAACCAAGGCTGACTTACCGTTTCATGAACATTATGAAAGGGAGAACCACCAAAAGCAAGCTCTGCCCACGCCCGACAGCCACTCTTCACCCGTGCCCACGCCCGAAAACCAAGCTCCACCCGTGCCCACGCCTGAAAGCCACACTTATGTTATAGATTGCGGCCATCTTCAATCAGCGATAGTGCGGCTACAGCGGCAAACAGAACAGCTCGAGGAGCTGAGACAACTCGGGCTAGAGGCCACGCCGATGGGTACGGCGCTCCAGGAACACATCACCCAGGGTATAGAGGACCAAAAGCATATGATTGCCCTACATCAACAGCAACATCCGAGTGTGCCTACGCCTGAGATCCCTGAGGTGTCCCTGTCCGAGCCCAAGAGCCCAGGTTCGTTCCTGTCTGAGCCCGAGAGCCTAGTTTCGTCCCTGTCCGAGCCCGAGATCCCCGCTTCACACGTGCCCGAGATCCCCGCTTCACACGTGCCCGAGATCCCCGCTTCACACGTGCCCGAGATCCCTGCTTTACACATGCTGGAGGGCCCCGTCTCCCACGTGCTCACGTCGGAGGGCCCCGTCTCCCACGTACCCATGTCGGAGGGCCGCGTTTCCCTCGTGCCCACGTCTGAAGGCCCCGTTTCTCTCGTGCCCACGTCGGAAGGCCCCGTTTCTCTCGTGCCCACGTCGGAAGGCCCTGTTTCTCTCGTGCCCACGTCTGAAGGCCCCGTTTCTCTCGTGCCCACGTCTGAAGGCCCCGTTTCCCACGTGTCCTCGCCTGAAGGCCCCGTCTTGTCCCTGTCCTCGCCGGAAGGTCCCGTCATGTCCACGTCCAGGCCACAGAGCCAAGGCACGTCCACGTCCAGGCCGCAGCACCAAGGCACGTCCACGTCCAGGCCGCAGAGCCAAGGCAGGTCCATGAGCCAAGAGGCGTCCACAAGTCACGTTATGTCCGAGAGCCAGGTTGCGTCCACGTCCACGAACCAAGTTACGTCCAAGAGCCCAGTCATGCCTCACGCCCTTGAGCCCCAGGTCACGTCCCACACCCATGAGCCCCATGCCATGTCAGTGTCCACGAGTCCAGTCACGTCCCACGTCCAGGAGCCCCATCTCACGACTCACGCCCTTGAACCGCAGGTCACGCCTCACGCCCTTGAGCCCCAGGTCACGCCTCACGCCCTTGAGCCCCAGGTCACGCCTCACGCCCTTGAGCCCCATGTCACGTCCATGTCCACGAGCCCAGCCTCATCCACGATCCCAGTCTCATCCACGAGCCAAGTCACGTTCACGTCCGAGAGCCAAGTTACGTCTGAGAGCCACGTCACATCCCATGCCCTTGACCCCCATGTCACGCAGCACGCCCTGGAACCCCAGCGGGAGGCTAACCTGGCCGCCTCCGGCACTACAGAGACTAAGGGGGAGGTCTCAGCCCCTCAGGAAACAGACGAACCCTCCTGCACCGCAGCATATGCCGCCCTGTTCCCCTCTTCAGCGGAAGCGGCGTCCTGCGCTACAGAGACGGTGGAGCTCCTGAGGGAGGTAAGCCCATTAACCTCTGCTCCTCTGTGTCCAGGCAATGCGGTGATCCCACCCGGGGCTAACAGGGCAGCCTCCAGCACTACAGAGACCGAGGGGGAGGTTTCAGCCCCTCAAGAAGCGGATGAGCCGTCCTGCGTTCCTGTGCCACGGCAAGCAGCATCCTGCGTTCCCGAGCCTCTGTGGGAGGCGCCCTGCATTCCTGAGCCTCTGTGGGAGGAGTCCTGTGTTCCCGAGCCTCTGTGGGAGGCGTCCTGTGTTCCTGAGCCTCTGTGTGAGGCGTCCTACGTTCCTGAGCCTCTGTGGGAGGCGTCCTGCGTTCCTGAGCCTCTGTGGGAGGTGTCCTGCGTTCCTGAGCCACGGCAGGCGGAGTTCTGTGTTCCCGAGCCTCTGTGGGAGGCGTCCTGTGTTCCTGAGCAGCCGGAGGCTGCACCCCGAACTCCATCACCGGTAAGGGTGTTCCAACCCCCTGCCACCCGGCCAGGACTGCCTCGGTCCCTGGTTTCCGCCTGGGACATTCTGCCCCGGGGGTCAGGACCGCCAACAAGGGGAATGTTTGATAGCGCTCCGGGAGGAGCGCCCTGGGGGGGATCTGTCACGATTCCTTGGCCGGTTCTGGCACCATCTGGTGGCCGAACTCTGGCAGTGACTATTCCTAGCACCTGGACTTTATGTGTCTCCACCCCAGTGTGCCAGTGGACTCAGTGTTCCAGCAGCCATTGCCTCTTGATGTCACATGGGTTAACTCTTGGTCACATGTATTCTGGCACCTGCTTCTTGTTTTATTAATGAGCACTGGTGGGGGTATATATAGTCCTGGTTTAGCACTTAGCCTTTGTCTTTCGTTGTGTGTGTAGACTCCTGTCTCTGTGTCACTGTGTCTGAAGTCAGCCTGAGAGTTAGGTTTTGTTTCACGTTTATTAGCCTGAGAATTTTTGTTTCTAGTCTCTGTTTTAGGGTAGGGTATTCGTAATGTCTTTATTTGTGTTGTTTTGGGTATCACACAAATAAATACACAAAAGCCAGTCTGCGCCTGTTTCCGCTGCATTAAACCACAGCGTGACATAGCTATGCCTTAGCCTTCTAACAGTCTTAATGCCATGTGGAATCTGAATATGTGTCCAGCTGAAAAGCTGAACCTGAATGCAAATAAATGAGTGTGTGCTAGCTCACTCTCCAGGTTAGCGGAAAACCTGGCATTTGTAACCGTGACCCTGGAGTCCCAGCCTTACACAATATTCAAATATTTGACCGAATATTCAAAAAACATTCAACAGTTGCAGCTGTAAATTCAACCATTTATTAAATGAAAATGTATTCTGAAACCAGTGTTTCTTTCATTGCAAAATCAGTGTTTCTTTCAATAATAAAAAGACAACAGGAAATTATTTGAAAGCATGAGGAAAAAAAACACTACCCATTAAAAAAAAAGGCTCATTACTCCTGCAATTTAGAGCTAGATATCAAACTGGTAGCTCTTTGTTGACTCAGTGATGAGTATATTCTGAGTCATGTCACACTGTGAGAATTTAATCACTGAGAGATTACCAGCCTTATATATCACAAAATAATATACCATAAATGATGTGTTGCAGGATGATGGCTCTGTAATACAGCAATCATTGCAGGAAGCACTGCACACACATTGATATTTAACTGTATAACTCAACTGTGTAAGTGTAGAGGAGCATGTTATCAGTTATGATTTCAGTGACAATAAAGTCAGGTCCTTTGAAACTTTTTAAATTTTCAGTACTGTCTATGATTTTATTAAAGCACTTGAAAAAAATATTTCATGTAACAGGAGCAGGACCATAAAAGTCAAAAAAGATATTTGTGCACTTATTATTGGAGGGGGGAAAAAAAGTAAAATTCAATGAATGTCAGAGAGAGTGATGAATGAATCACAAAATACCACAATGAAATATGTGACATAATTCACTTAAGAGGAAAGAGGGATGTAAAAAATGCATTTACTACTGTTGTCTGTTTGGTTGTTAAAAATGAATTGGGGAATTATTTATAAATTCTGAATATTTTAATAATTCAAAATGCTAAAAGTGTACACATATCAGCTAGTACTGGGCGATAAATCAATCTCGTTTTTTATCACTATATTTTTTTCCTCAAATGTGTTAAGCTGAGAGTATTCAAATTCAATAAACTTTCATTTCTATTTTGCCATCTAGCTTCTAAAATAGCTAAGATTCCGCAGAAATCTTAGCCATTCCATAAAGTTGGTGCAAAGTCAGGCTGCATGCTCAGCTGCACACCCCCATTTGACGAAATTGCATCTAAACAACAGTAGCAGTCTAGTAAGATTCGCAAGCAGGGAGAGGCCTGAGAGGCAAAGTGAAGACAAGATACAGTATCTCACAAAAGTGAGTACACCCCTCACATTTTTGTAAATATTTGATCATATCTTTTCATGTGACAACACTGAAGAAATGACACTTTGCTTCAATGTAAAGTAGTGAGTGTACAGCTTGTGTAACAGTGTAAATTTACTGTCCCTTCAAAATAACTCAACACACAGCCATTAATGTCTAAACCGCTGGCAACAAAGTGAGTACACCCCTAAGTGAAAATGTCCAAATTGGGCCCAAAGTGACAATGTTTTGTGTAGCCACCATTATTTTCCAGCACTGCCTTAACCCTCTTGGGCATGGAATTCACCAGAGCTTCACAGGTTGCCACTGGAGTCCTCTTCCACTCCTCCATGACAACATCACGGAGATGGTGGATGTTAGAAACCTTGTGCTCCTCCACCTTCCGTTTGAGGATGCCTCACAGTTGCTCAATAGGGTTTAGGTCTGGAGACATGCTTGGCCAGTCCATCACCTTCACCCTCTGCTTCTTTAGCAAGGCAGTGGTTGTCTTGGGGGTGTGTTTGGGGTTGTTATTATGCTGGAATACTGCCCTGAGGCAAAGTCTCTGCTTCAATATGTCACAGTACATGTTGGCATTCATGGTTCCCTCAATGAACTGTAGCTGCCCAGTGCCGGTAGCACTAGTGCAGCCCCAGACCATGACACGACCACCAACATACTTGACTGTAGGTAAGACACACTTGTCTTTGTGCTCCTCACCTGGTTGCCTCCACACATGCTTCACACCATCTGAACCAAATAAGTTTATCTTGGTCTCATCAGACCACAGGACATGTTTCCAGTAATCCATGTCCTTAGTCTGCTTGTCTTCAGCAAACTGTTTGCGGGCTTTCTTGTGCATCATCTTTAGAAGAGGCTTCTTTCTGGGATGACAGCCATGCAGACCAATTTGATGCAGTGTGCGGCGTATGGTCTGAACACTGATAGGCTAACCCCCCATCCCTCAACCTCTGCAGCAATGCTGACAGCTCACAACCTTTGGTCAACCATGGCGAGGCCTGTTCTGATTGGAACCTGTCCTGTTAAACCGCAGTATGGTCTCGGCCACCGTGCTGCAGCTCAGTGTCAGGGTCTTTGGCAATCTTCTTATAGCCTAGGCCATCTTTATGTAAAGCAACAGTTCTTTTTTCAGATCCTCTGTGAGTTATTTGCCATGAGGTGCCATGTTGAACTTCCAGTGACCAGTTTGAGGGAGTGTGAGAGCGATGACACCAAATTTAACACACCTGCTCTTATATATATATACACAGTACATAGCATACAGCCTATGAATAATAAATGCATTTAGTGTATGGGTAACATTAACCAACTATTTTATTTTAAATGTGCACCAAGCAACAGTATGAAAATAATAAAAGCAATAGTCAGGTGTGACTTCTACTTCATAATTCTCCATCTACTTTTTTCTTTTGCTTACAACAACAAAACACCACAGAAACAAATGAATTTTCATGTCTCACTTTCCCCTTAAGTGTACTGTCTTTTCCATTAGGTGAATTTCATTTATATTTGGTCTGACTGCTGCTTTAGCTAAAAACAAAACAGAAAAGTGTAGATTTATCTGGAGGTAAACAGCCAAGTGTGAATCAGTGTGGTGTAAAATTAGGAGATGATGATGTGAAAGGAGATTTCCTACCCTGCATGCCAGTAGGGCCAAAGCCCTGTCGTGTGAGAAAGATGGCATGGTCATGGTGTTCGGAGTGTTCTGGATCATCCTTTTGCTGTATGAAGGCCCAGCGGCACACATTCTCCAAGCTCCGCGATGGGTTCCCGCGTTCAATAAGGCTAATGGACTGAGGGGAAACAAATAAAAGCAAAACACATTACAATTTTATGTCTTCATTTATTTAGCATTAATAAACAACACAAACTAAGACTGAATGAAGCATCACTTACTTTTTTGTGTGTTTATTTTTTTCATTTTATGAAATTTCTTTAATTGAGTTTTATCAGTCATTTTTTTGAGTAAGCATGCAAATTTATTGAGTTGGCTCAGTTTGGTGTCTTACCTTTGCATAGCCAAGCATGATCATCCTGACAAGAACTACGTTGATGTGCACACCTAGTGAATCGTCATGATATATCTCATTCACCTGCAACAACATGATAAAAAAAAATAATTTACCGAAAATCCAAAATTTCTTCTTCTGCCTGTACACAATAAAACAATGAAAACTTTTAAACTTGCCTCTGAATACTAACAAAAGTGTTAACTCAGTGTGGTGTTTTCAGCATCCCATTACATTACTTCCAATAGGAGAAGGTCAAGAACTGAGAATAATATTGTGTAGTCATGTGAATTCAGACAGAAATATTTATACTCCTAGCAGTAGTGTATGAAGGCCACTGGCTTAAAGTTGGTTAATGCCTCTACTTATAGGCCTGCCATGATCAGGTGACGTGGCAATTAAGCATATATATATATATAAATATATGGCACCTGTGAACCACGCCACCAGCCTCTATTATCTGAAGCGAGGACGCAATCAACAGGCCTGCCCTAGTATGACAATGCTATGCAATGTCTCGTTCCCTTCTCAGGGGACTTGTATGGCAGACATGCCACATAATGTAAAGAAAATAATAAACAGATAAACATTTTTTGTGGTTACTGAGCAAAGAAAAAGTCGGGGTTACGCATGTAACCCTGTTCCCTGAGAAGGGAACGAGACGTTGCACTTAGCATAACAGTATGGGAGGACCTTGCGCACGTGACTGGTATCTGATGCCTACTCAGGGACCAGGGTTACATGCGTAACCCCGACGTTCCCTTTCAAAGGGAACTTCGACGTTGCATTTAGCATAATAGTATAGGAACGAGAATACCCACTCCGTCATACCAAGGGTTACTGTCATACCCTTACTGTCACCACCAAAGTAGACAAGCAGCTGCTCCGACTCACCCCAGGAGCGGTGGACGTAAGTACAGAGAGCCCTTACTGGATACAGAAGGTGCATTCTCTTGTTCCGGTGTGAGGAACGGAGGTGGGCAGACGGCCTGCAACACCACAGGGTGGACAGCCGATGTAGGCACTTTAGGAATATAATCCGGCCTAGGATACAGGAAGGCCTTGGCTCTTTCAGGCAGGAGGGGGCAACAGAGAAGAGCTTGTAGATCTCCCACTCGCTTGAGAGATGTCAGGGTCAGTAGAAGACCTACCTTCAGAGGCAGAAGCTTCTCAGAGGCTGACTCTAAGGGCTCAAATGAATCTCCTGACAAACCTTCCAAGACCACAGAAAGGTCCCAGGAAGGTATTCGTGGCTTGCAGATGGGCCTCAGCCGTCTGACACCACGTGTGAACCTTGAAGTTAGAGGTTCTGGCTTAAAGGATCTGCTGCTAATGTCGTGGAGGCAGATACCACAGCACCACTTCAGAGGTCTTGTGAAGTACATGCCTCAACGGGTCAGTGCTGTTTTGGTGGTTCAAGAGAGACCAACACAATAGTAGGCAGGTGGGTTTAATATTATGGCTGATCTGTATATTTGGCAGAAAGACAACATTGTATCATCTTTTAAGGGGTAATATTTTTGTGGGCATTGGGGTCAGTCCATTTGACTTCTATAACTATACTCTGTATTTCTACACTATAAATCTGAGTGAGAACAAATGCAACTGACTCCGTTTTCCATTTCAAAACATCGAAGAAAGCCCACAAACATTTTAAGATGTTAGATGTCAGAAACACCAGAGACTTTGGCAAAACAATGGTTCCATGGTATTGCATGCTGGAATCAAACAATCTACATGATGGATAAAGAAACATGCAGTCATTTAGGTTCATTTAGCCTATGACTTCTAAAACCTGAACAAACTGGACTGTCTCAATCTCTGCACTGATTGAGACAATAAACCACCAATGTTTGAAGCATACTGTATATTAAATTGAAAGCAAATTAAGATCTTTTAAAAAATATCCATATTTGGTTTAAAGCACCATCAGTGCAGCTGATCCCTCCTCACGTTTGGTTTGCCAGAGCAGAGTATTTGACTCATTTTTATTTTGAAGCTTATTTGGGTCGTATTATCCACAGGCTTTATTTAGAATAAAAAATCACACTTTCTATAAGCTGTGAACATAACAGCCACATACAGTACCCTTAACAGGCCAATTAATTTGTTTGTACTATACACCAAAGACATTTGGGTGTGAGATCAAAAGATGAGACAGGAGTTTAGGATTTCAGCTTTTATTTCCTGCTATTTACATCTTGATGCGTTAAACAACATAAAGCATACAAACTTTTGTTTCAGAATTGTTAGGCAAGTAAAAGTATAAGAACATCTATAGGAAAGTCTTGAAGTAAATAACACTTAAGATTTGGCTGTATATCGCAAGCCGGAGACTCACTGACATCACCAAATTGTTGGCTGCTTCTTTTGTGATGCTTTTCCAGGCTTTTACTTTTACTCTTAAGGTTTAGTGATTGGCTTGGCCAGTCTAAAACCTTCCACATGTAAAGTCCATTGTTGAGTTGGCAGTGTGTTTTGGATCATTGTCTTGCTACATGATAAAGTTCCTGCTGATTAATTTGGATGCATTTCTCTGTAAATTGGCAGATAATATATTCCTGTAAACTTCTGAATTCATTCTGCTACCATCAGAGTTACATCATCAATAAAGATTAGTGAGCCTGTTTCAGAAGCAGCCATTCAAGCCCAAGCCATGACACTACCTCCACCATGTTTCACTGCTTGTATGTTTTGGGTCATGAGCACATTCTTTCTTTCTCCACACTTTGGCATTTCTATCAATTTAGTGCAGGTTAATCTTAGCTGCAGAACTTTTGTGGCTCATGTTTTTCTTTGCGAATTCCAATCGGATCTTCCCAATTCTTATTGCTGATGAGTGGTTTGCATCTGTGGTATGGCCTCTATATTTCTGCTCTCAAAGTCTTCTTCGAACAGTGGATTGTGATCCCTTCACACCTGCCCTGTGGAGGTAGTTGATTATGTCACTGACTGCTGTTTTGTGGTTTTTCTTCAAAGCTCTCTTAATGTTTCAGTCATCCACAGTTTTTGGCCTACCCATTCAGTGTCTGATGTTCAGTTTCTTTCTTTTTCAGGACATTCCAAATTGTTGTATTGGCTATGTCCAATGTTTGTGCAGTGCCTCTGATTGATGTTGCCACTTTTTTCAGCTTAATAAATGGCTTGCTTTTCTCCGAATTCGAAGACTTTTGGTAACACAAAGTCACATGAGTAACATGACATACCTGTCAGTCACCAGTTCCAATATTTTTACAGCAGAAACAAATGAATTGGCATTGCCATTCCAATTTCTTAAGAGGGGACTGTAGAAGAACTGTTATTAATCTGGTAGTAATGGTAGCTCAACGTTTAAAGCTCTGGGTTACTAAAGTCAAGGGTTCAAGCCCCAGCCCCACCAAGCTGCCTTGAGCAAAGCACTTAACTTATTGAAGCTGACCCTTCAATCTGACCATTCCTAACAAGCTGGGATTTGTGAAAAAGGAACTCCACTGTGCTGTAATGTATATGTGACAAATAAAGCCTGCTTCTTCTTCTTCAGTTGATGCCGTGAGTATGCATGGGTAAAGTAGGTAGATGTGCTGAAGTACAAAGAATTTTATAAAAGCATGCAAAAAAGCAAGTATCACTGCAAGTAATTTGTTACAGTGCCTTGCGAAAGTATTCGGCCCCCTTGAACTGTTCGACCTTTTGCCACGTTTCAGGCCTCAAACATAAAGATATAAAACTGTAATTTTTTGTGAAGAATCAACAACAGGTGGGACACAATCATGAAGTGGAACCAAATTTATTGGATATTTCAAACTTTTTCAACAAATAAAAAACTGAAAAATTGGGCGTGCAAAATTATTCAGCCCCCTT
>JAFFST010053292.1:37022-50014 GCA_022414735.1 Noturus placidus
ATATATATATATATATATATATATATATATATATATATATATATATATATATATAGATATCTGACTGCAGACTCAAGTCAGACAAATAAACAGGGAAAATTCTCAGACTTTCTTGCGATTAATTGTGCTACTGTTTTGTGCACTCTTTCATGTTAATTTGAATACAAATGGTTTTTAGATAATATAATCGTTTATTAATTAATGTTGAGTTGCGGCAGGAAGGGCACCCGGCGTCAAAACTGTTGCCAAACTAAAATGGATGCGAGAGAATCAAGGCAATCCCCACAAGTGATGGGCGATCCCCGCAAGCGACGGGCGACCCCCGAAAGCGACGAAAGGATGCGTGCGATAGAATGGCCTGGAGAAGAGTCACCCACATCGGCGACCCCATCTAGTGGGATTAAAGCCTGAAAAATAAGATTAAATAATGTTGAGAGGGGAACTTTAATGTAAGTTAGAAAAAGCGCAGGGGCTCGAGCCCCCAAAGACCCCCCCCCCCCACTTCTGCAATTCCCTGGTCACCGTCATGATTAATAACTGAGTTCCATTTGGCTGCTACATCCACATACACCTTTTCTTTAAAAAAATTATTTTAGTGCAGGTTCCATCCATATTTACAAAGACTGCAAAGACACCATACTCAATATGGTTAGCATTTGCAACCACTTCAAAACAGTGATGAGCTCACAGATACCCACACATGCCTAGCACACCATATACTGGGCATAGAGAGCACATGCAGCAGAAATGACTATAAAACAAGCTAGAGGCAGCAATGAAGCGTTTAAATTCACTGCTAGTAAATTCATAACTTCATTGACCACTTCCTCATCCAACTAAAATGTATCTTATCAATAATTAATTCACTGACAGATGTATAACATTATGTGGATATCCCTGTTGTCAACTCTGCTGGTATAAAGATATGACCAATAAGGTGTCTGCCTCATGTAGCAGACAAAAGCAGGTGGTTTGATAGAGCTTTGCATTACCTAAATAGCAGCCTTAAAAAAGAGATCAAGAGTCCTGTGTTCCATCAGTTTAATATCCCCAGCATCAGAGCTAGCCAAGCAGACAGCCATCCCTGGCCAAGACAAACATATGGGATTCAGCTGAAGGGGTCCAGTTTTCTAAGACAGCCAAACAGTCTAAACTTTTAAGGAGCCGGTATGAACGTACTTTAAAAAAAGACGCTACCACCTTCGGAAAAAAGCGTGGATTCAGTCTGAGACACTGCTAGCTTTCACCCTCCGCGTGTAAAGGTGTATTTGGTTTAGAAATGTGTGCAAACCTTCGTCATCATTACCTGCCATTTTCATCCTTCCTTAAAAAGGAACTTTAAGCAAAAAAATGACATCGACTAAATTTCTTTCACCCAAGGGGAAAAAGATGCAATGCTGCCCAGCCCCAGGGACGAAAAAAATTGCAAGGGAAAGATTTCATAATAAGCAAGTTATAGCTTAGTTGTTTTAAAGAGGTTATACAGAATCTCCCACATTCAAAGTGTTCAACACCTACCCTAACCCAATCTTTGCTCAGAAAATATATTTTATCTAAACAACCCAATAAAACTGTAAAGAGAGAATAAGACGCGATGTATGAGGTAACCTCATATGAAATACTACTTGAAAAGACAACATCAGAAACAGGTCTGGCTCAGTCATTTCTTTTTGTGCTGTCAAAAGAAAAAAAAGCGCAAACATTTACCCAGTGCTCTGAGTGGTGTCTAACCCTTACTGGTTAACTGAAAATAAACCTGAACTCTTTGGGTGAATAGGCCCCAATGTCCAAGGTAATGACAACAGAAAATGTGGGCTCTTCTTAAGTTTGGAAGGGTCATTTATGTGTAAACACATAAATATATCAATATAGGTCGCCAAAGTACACGGATACACCTACTTCTACTTGGTTTATGCTAAAGCTAAATTAAAGAAGTAGCTTGCCTCTGCATATCCTCAGGCATCTCCCTTCCTGGACCTCAAACCATATACCAAAACAGCTCAGGGGTCAGACTTCTGCAACAGGCAAGCTCCTTGGCTGAATCAACAGGCTACATCAGTAACTATTAGTGAATACAACTTTTGTGCCCAGTCGTATTTGGTTGGGGGAGGTTACTGGCTCCAGGTCATTCCATCAAAGAAAACCTTTTACATTCTGTATATGTGAGCTTAAAGAAACACAAAATATCCTATCAGATGTGAGGTAGGGAGCTGACCATAAGCCAAAGTATCACAATTTTCAAATACTTCAAGTTATCCTTGTTATTGAAAATTTAAAAAGAAATCAGTAACCTTGCACCATAATATTATCTTTCTCTGAAGAGAATTTTGAAGTGCTGAATCAAAGCACAGGTGTCTGTTAAAAAACACAATCAGTGAATGAATTCTTGCTGTTATAATTTCACATATAGGAATTTTTGTGGAATGAGCTCAGAAATGTGGAAGGGTACTCTCCTCTTGAGTGAGATAACAGTTAACATTAACTATGGCATACATCCAAAGTTGATTTAGATTAGTTATTCTTTTCTGCTACAGGTGCCAGGACAATCTCCTATGATTCAAACTTTACCTGCTTTAGTCCTTGAAAAGAGCCATTGATCTGAGCCAAAATTTGCAGGGGAAAATGGGTTCGCTCCAGATGGCTGGGTTTTGGAGTTCAATTTGGAACACCTTTACATAAAAACTAGAAAATTCACAAAGTTCATACACTGGTAAGAGTTGTAGATGCAATCCAAGTAAAAAAAAAAAAGAAACTAACAAATGTATCACAACCTTAGCTAAGGTACTTTTTCAAACTTTTCCAGTAAAGGCCTAGTCCTTCAAGAGCAAGGATGGGTCGAGGCTCGCCAATCTGCCAACAGATGCATCAGCAAATAATCCAACACTTTGAGAACAACATTCCCCAAAGACAAATCGGTGGGGTTTTGGGCATTTCAGCTTCTACAGTGCACAATATGATTTAAAGATTCAAGGAACCAAATTTTGGTGCGTAAAGTGAAAGGTCAAAAACCACTTCTGAATGCATGTGATCTCTGATCCCTCAGATGTTACTTTCTTTAAAACCGTCATGAGTTTGTAATGGATATCCTGACATGGGCTCGGTAATACTTTAGTAAATTTTTGTCAGTCAACACCATTCGCCGCTGCATCCACAGATGCAAGTTAAGGCTTTACCATGCAAAGCAGAAGCCACACATCAACACTGTCCAGAAGCGCCGCTGACTTCTCTGTGCTCGGTCTCATCTGAGATGGACAGTAGCACAGTGGAATCGTGTTTTGTGGTCCGACGAGTCAACATTTCAAATAGTTTTTGGACAAAACAGCCATCGTGTTCTCCGGGCCAAAGAGGAAAACCCATCCAAGCTGTTATCAGCATCAGGTCCACGTCTGTCATGGTATGGGGGTGTGTCAGTGCCCATGATATGGGTAAATTGCACATCTGTGAGGGCACCGTTAATGCAGAAAGATATGTACACATTTTGGAGCAACATATGCTGCCATCAAGACATCGTCTTTTCCAGGGACATCCTTGCATTTTCCAGCAGGACAACGCCAAACCACATTCTGCCCGGATTACAAGCACATGGTTGCGTAAGCAGAGAGTGCGGGTGCTAGCATGGCCTGCCTGCAGTTCTACAGCCAAAATAAGGCAACAAAGGCCCCGTAAATTTGTGCAGCTGAAGAAATGTACAGTGGATGAATGGAGGAAAATTTCACTTGCTAAACTTAACAAACTAGTTCCTTCAATGCCCAAATGCTTAATAAGTGTTATTAAAAGAAAAGGTGATGCCACACAGTGGTAAACCGTCGACTATCCCAACATTTGTGGAGTGTGTTGCAGTCATCAGATTTGAAATGAGTGTATATTTTCAAAAATAAATTAAATTCACAAAGTAAAACATCAAATAATGTGTTAATGGTGTGTTTTTAATATAGTGCAGGTGAATATTCAAATTACTCTTTGTTGGGTTTTTTTTTTTTTTGCATTTTCCATACTGTCCCAACTTTTTCTGAATTGGTGTCGTACTATGATTACATGATTGCCTCACCTGTTTCTCATCACCTCTTTATTTTAACATTTCACATCGTTATTAGTCTTAAATTGCCCCTGTCACAACTTTTTTGGAACGTGTTGCATCGGTTTCAAAATAAACGTTTACCTTCAAAAAAAGAAACAATGCAGTTGATTAGGTCAAATACCTTGTCTTTATACATTTTTTGTTTAAATACAAGTCAAAGTACATTTACAAATCACTCCTTAGTTTTTATTAGCATTTTCCATACTGTCCCAACTTTTTTGGAATAGGGGTTGTATGAAAATACTTTCAAATTTAGACAAGACACACAAAGTCATGTTTATCAATATTTGCCAACTTTTTAATTATTTTTTTTTTTTTTATAAATTACTCTTCCCATGTTGATCACTTCACAAATAACAGGAATGTGTGTGCTTAGCCTGAATTCTTTAATATGTAATTTAAGCTATTAAAAATCGTATTGATCTTGTTGCAGCATTGTACTGTAGATTAATGGAAACAATTTTAGATAGCAGGAAAACGTCAGATTTAAATAATGCGAAACATGGCTATTTTTTCTGCCATTGCCTGTGTAAGTGAAGGAAACCAGCAAGACAAAAAATTCACATCAGACAGACAGGGTTAAAAGTTGTTGAACAGAATGAAACTAAACCTGTAACCCTGGGGTCCATTTGATATTACGGCCCCAAACACAAACAAAAGACTTCATGTTTTGGTTCAATTTCTTACATTTGTAAATATCACAATATCATAAACAAGCTAACTCTGCCACTAACCACCCAGAAGTACCACTAACCTGTATGTGTACAAACATTTTGATAGTGTAGACATGCTTGGGTTTAAAAAAAATAAAAATAAAATGTTACAAAAAGGAACTGCACACAAGAATGTAATATGCAGTTCTTACATTGATGACGACGAAAACACATGCAATGTTGCTCATTTAAGAACTAAGTAGGTGAGTAAATATGAAGAATATTTCATATTTACTATATATTTCATAAGAATATTCCTTATTGAAAGTCACAGTCAGCGTTGTTGTCCTTAGTCATTTTTTCAAGTAAGTTGCTTTGAAAAATAATATACCACCAAATATTATAATAGCTTCAATAATGTAAAAAATATTGTGATATTGTGGTCATATCGTCCATCACTATATCATACTCATATTTTCCTTTCATTAACCAATCCTAAAACATCATTTAACCATATCGCTTTTCAACAGTGAAAACTGCAGCTGAGACAGCACTCACCAGTTAGGTGCCAATATGGCCATCAACTCACAGCCAATCAGCAGTAGTGCCATGCATCAGAGATACAGAGAAATATCTATGTTATGCCAACTAGTGTGCCTTAATGAGACCTAATTGAGATCAGAGGTTTTCTAATCAGCTCTGTTCTTTAACACCATTCAGACAGAGCTTACTGTTCTCTATTCAGACAAATACACTGCACTGTAATTCAACTTGAAAATGTTTAATTTGTGATGTATATAAAAAGGGTTTAAAAGTGACATTGCAAAGTGGGCTATTTAAGAACACAATTCAATTAATTGTGCATTTGACCACATCATGGCCACACATCATTATACAATCAGACAGCAAGGAAAACCTGCGTTAAAACTTGCATAGTTTGACACACACTGTGGTACCACATGTATGAGAATTTTGCAGGCTGTATAACATAACATGTCAGATGTAAATACCAGTATTCTGTTTTTTTTTTATTCTGGTGCCCAGGCTTGCGCCCTGGAGAGGTCACTTCAGTGCCGCTGTTCAACTGACAGGACCTGCCACTCCCGAATCGGCCTGTTCAGCCACAGCAGGCGCTGCCACTCAATCACAGACTGACTCTACCAGGCGCAAAGTTCCCATTGTCTCTCGAGACAGACGGATGCCAACAACCAACAACAACATTTATGGTCCACCTGAGCAAGACGGGAATGTCCATTAGCCTGCTAAGCAATGCTCCAATACCAAATCCAATAATTAGAATAATCATTCATGTACCTGCAGATGCCCTCAAACTCCCCAAAAAATGGATATTCAAACAGTAGTGATTTTAACACAGTATTCTTTGTCCACCTTGAGAAGAATGCAAGGTATGAACTGGGCTAAGAAGAAAGAAGAATTGAAAGGTACCACTGGATTGGCACATGGATCTGAGGAACACCAACTGCTGCAGACATGTAAAAAGACATGGTGCTGAAGAGCACTGGCTCCACTCGTTAGTAGCACAAGTTCTGGACAAAAGGAGCAGTGTGGGGCCAAGATCCATGGCATGAGGCCAACTGCCTGTGTGAAGCGCTGCCAAAAGCCCAGTATTCAGATCATTTAGACATTCTGCCCCAGGCTGATGAATATAAGTATGACTTACATTTCCATAGAAATCACAGAGATGTTAATTAAGTATAACCGGCAATGTCTATGAAGGTTTTCAGTTTTTGAACATCCCATCCCCAAAACCATGGGCATTAATATTGAGTTGTTTCCCCTTTGCTGATATAACAGTCTCCACTCTTCTGAGTAAGCTTCTCACTAGATTTTGAACTGTGGCTGTGGGGATTTGTGTGCATTTAGCGACAAGAACAGAAGAAGCTTAGCACTAATATCCAGCGAGAAGGCCTGGCATGAGGTTGGTGTTTCAATTCATCCCAACGATGTTCAGGGGGATTGAGGTTAAGGCTCTGTACAGGCCCCTCAAAATCATACACAACAACCTTGGAACTCAATGTCTTTATGGACCTTGCACTGCACACAAAGCCATTGTCATGATGGTACAGGTTTGGACTAATCCAGTATCTTAGTTCCAGTGAAAGGAAATTGAAATGCTACAGCATACTGTATAACTACATTCTAGACAATTGTGTTTCCAACTTGGCAACAGTTTCCAACAACTAATATGAGTTTTACAGTCAGGTATCAACATACATTTGACAATACAGTCTAGGCATACTGTCTTCTTACTAGACAAAAGTCTAACCAGATCTATCACGTTTTGACTTACTGTCAACAATAGGTTTATTGGTCATCATTTACAGATGTTCAGCTGTTTGCAATGAACAAATCAAACAAAAGCAGTTGAAATAGTTCAACACAACAAATGTTTCAAGTGGTTTCCCCAAATTCAACTGAAAATGCAACTTAAAATGATTTCTCCAGTTTCAAAATGATTCAACCGCCTGAACAGAATCCCTCACATTTTTGGGGAATTTTGGGAAACAGCTTGAAGCATTCAGTGTGTTGAACTAGTTGATTTCCTTTTGTTTGATTTGTTCGTTGCAAACAGCAGAAAGTCTCTACATTTTGACAGTAAACCTGATTTGCAATGGGATTTGAATAATTTTGATTGCAACTGTATGCATGAGGGTCATGAAACCCTTTATTTCTGCATGTAAACTACCAGGGCTAGTTTCTGGGATCTGGCATAGCACGACCAGACATGATCATTCTGAAGATTCCTCTTTCCTCCATTTTTGGAAAGAATATTCACAGGCTAGAGCCATGCTTATCTCATGCTCATGTGAGCAAGTCCACTCCTCCTTCTGTCTTTTCTCCACAGGGGTTCAGGTCATTCCACAATGCTACCACAGACTTCACAGGCCCAAGAACTGAGGCTACGCATAAAGACTTCCAGACCTGCAGTAGCTCTAATTAAGACCAGGGAAACACACACCTAGTAAAGACAGACGACCACTTAACATCAAAGTCTATCCACCAATGTTCACTGTTAGATCCAGTCTTCTGGGATATGCTTTGGTGGTTAAACATTAACACGCTATTCGGGCTTTAGAGGATTTTCTAGAACAGTTACATTTTATGATAATTATATATTGAGGCCAAATAATGATTGTAATGGGTTGTTGGGACTTTACTTGAAGCTTGAATATACTTCTGGTATGGTTATTAAAAGAAACCTTGTTGTTACAGTTATCCTATAGGAAACACTTGGCAGTGACACGTCATCCTACTGATGGCAGGTTCATGCATATTACTATACTGCTTTGAAGAAACCAAAAAGGACACATATTTGATATATATTATTGTGAACAACATATAAGACTTTTGAACATACTAAAAAGATACTCCCAGAAAGGAGCTTAAGTACCTAAATCTTCAACCATATCTTGCTTTTCATCAGTTAGAACTGTCAACGTTTCCAGGTAAATAACTCAGTAAACATTTTTACTCTTAATCTATAATTAAAAGGTATAATAATTAAAGATGAATAATTATTTAGAGATAAGTATACTATTACACCTTTTCAACTACCATTATGTATTTCTTAAAAAGGCAGCACACTCTACAGAACTCAAAGCACACAGAAAGAAATAACAGCTCCTTCATCATGTTCCATCCATCTTCTACCGCTTACTCCTATTCAGGGTCATGGGGAACCTGGAGCCTATCCCAGGAGGCATCGGACACAAAGCGGGGTACACCCTAGACAGGGTGCCAGTCCATCGCAGGGCACAATCACATACACACTCACACACCCATTCATACACTACGGACACTTTTAGACAGGCCAATCAGCCTACCATGCATATCATTGGGCTAGGGAGTACCCGGAGGAAACCCCTGCAGCAAGGTGAGAACAGGCAAACTCCGCATACACATGGCCCCGGCAGGAATCGAATCCCAGACCCTGGAGGTGTGAAGTGAATGTGCTAACCACTAAGCCATCATGTGCCCTCCTTCATCATGTTGTTAAATAGATATCCAGTTCATTGTGTACAGTACAGTATGAGGGCAGAAAATCTCAATGCCCATGGCAACGACTCTAACCCTATATTACAGACTTTGCCCTGTTTTAAATTTACTTCAGTTAAAGGTTAGGTTTCTCTCATATTTTCAGCATACGGTTAAGCTAATTAAACATAAAGACATTTTTAATAATCATCCTTACTAAGGGAGCCAATACTTATTAGTTGACTGTATTCGCAAAACACCCATACTGACTTTTTTCTAAAAGGAAGGATTTTTGAATTATGTAACACATCCAAGTAATGAGAACTTAATTACTCTTATGTAACCTGGCTCTCTATTAAACCCATATTGTTTCCTTCCTAAAAACCTATTTGCCTCTGGGTAAATCCTATCAAAGGAAGAGAGCTCTCATCCCAGTGTTAGTTGAACCCCTGTGGACTGGAAGCAGCAGCTCATTTGTCAGCATCCTGCAGTGACCCGAGGTTCACTCAACTCTGCTATCAATTTGGACACTCGCCCAGGGCACCAGTAGTTGTTGCGAGGGGGTTACTGAGCTTGAAGTGCTGTACAATTGGAACCCTGAGTACTTTTTGACATCAAGGATATTTATATAATGCTGCAGCTTAAACTTAAACTACAGTGGGGTGAAAGAACTACACTTTTCTTTGGATGTCAGCATCATTTTGTTCAATAAATCTTTAGATTCTTGGCTGATGCATAATTGACACCATTTGAGAGGCAAAGGAAACTGGCACTTTGTAGCTGATAAAATTTCAGTTACTCTGATTATTAAATTATCACATAAACTCCAGCTACTGGTGTGAAATGAAGACGAACAATAATAGTCTTCCACAATGCTAATCATTAGCATCACTAAGACAGTATTAATAGTAATGTTTAAGCTCTGAAGGCCTGGAGTATGCCTGAGCAAGCAGAACACCATGCTGCCCCCACATGCGGGAAAAAAAAGTTTACAAGGATATATGTTGCGTAAAGAGGAAGTTAAGACTGCAGGCTGCATATTTTGTGTAGGAGAGTGTGGCTAACAGGCAGAAAGGCTCCTTACTGAGCATGTGTTCTGCGATCCATAAATCATAAACCCTTAAACTCCCAGTTTATTATTGTGTTATTTAGGTTAAAGTGTTCAATAATTGCAATAAATATTCTGAAGCTACAATGAAACTCATGGGAAAAGGTACATAGTTATGAGAGTGAGCATTTTAAGGGTGGATCCACCTTAGAGGGTTGGTTATTTATAATGCTTGAATAATCTAAATTAGCAAATTTTTATGTTTGCAAAAAAAAAAATGTTTTGTGTCATCATCAACAGACAATTCGCCACTCTTGCAATAATGAAAACCATCTTTCCTGTAAGTTTTCTTTCTTCTAATGTTTGCACTTTTCTTATTGTTAAATTTGTGAAATTGTAGAACACTATAACATCACAAAGAAAGTTATTAGAGGTTAATTATTGCTGTGTTTTGGCTAAAAATTGTTCAAAATGCCATTGCACAAATTCTACCACAATACATGTGAAAAAACTAGAATTACAAATATACAGACATTAAAAATAATTGTAAGGCCATGCTAAGAAGGGAGAGACCCTATGTATATACAAATGAAGACTGAGTAGAAGCTCGGGATCAAAACAATCTGTGAGAACACTTACCAGACCGTCACAGTTGTTAATAGCAACCGATGCCCCAGGCACATCAGTGATGTCCCCAATAAAATTGCAGTCCGTCTTAAGAAAGTCTCTTCTCAGAATCCTGTCTATGTGGGTGTCATTCTCTGTGCCATTGCCAGGCACCAAAACCTCATCGTGCCACTCTACCATGGCGCCAGGTGCCACTAGCCTTCGATTGGGCCAGAGCCGCAGGTGAAACTCTTTGCCAAAAGCAGTGACATTGAAGAAGAGTTTCTCACCCGTGGCATAGGGCACGTTGCGCTTGACACGCTGCTTGTGATTTGCTGAGAGGAGGTGTGACAAGAAGTGGCCACCTGAGTCAGTGCTAATAGGCGTGACCAGGCCATACTCCTTCAGTCGGCTCTTCAAAAGGTCTGATGAGATGGCAGAGAGAGAGAGACAGAGAGAAAGAGAGCACACATCAGGTCAGTAGTCAGACCTTCTACAAAAATCATTAATCATTAAAAGGTCTCTGCTTTGTTAAGGCTCTAACATTCTGAAACTGAATCCAGCCTCAATCGTAAGGCAGAATACGCTAAAATGCTGTCTGTAATTATACAGTTGAAATAAAAAATATTCAACCCCCATAGCAAATCAGGTTTATTTTCAAAATGTACAGACTTTCAGCTGTTTGCAATGAACAATCAAACAAATGTAAGTGAAAATAGTTAAACACAACCAATGCTTCAAGTGGTTTCCCCAAATTCAACTGAAAATGCAACTTATAATGATTTCTCCAGTTTCAAAATGATTCAACCCCCTGAACAGAATCCCTCACAATAGCACAAATATGCAAAACCGGTGTTGTCTCAAGGACTCTTTATGCAACTATTCAAGCGCTTGCACCAGGTGTGCTTGAGCAGGAACACATGAAATACCTGAACTGGCTAGGAGCAGAAAATTTATGAAATACCTGGACAGGGCAGAAAAAGGCCATAACCAGATTTCAGTGAAGGCAGGTTGTGAAAAATCCTCAAGTGACTGCAAAAGACCTGCAGCAAGACTTGGTGGCAACAAGCACTGAGGTTTCAGTGAGCACAGTAAGGTGCGTACTAAACAGAGAAGATTCCATGCCAGAACTCCCAAGACATACACCACTACTGACCCAAAAGCACAAGAAATGTTGGCTGAAAATCATATAAATAATGAAGTTTTGGGATTCTGTTCTGTGGAACGATGAAACAAAACTGGAACTTTTGAGCATGATGGATCAGCGGTATGTCTGGAGGAAGAAGAATGAAGAAAAAACATGCTGTCCACAGTCAAGCATGGTGGTGGATCAGTGATGCTCTGGGGCTGCTTTGCAGCCTCTGGCAATGGAAACCTGCAGCGTGTGGAAGGCAAGATTGATTCATTGAAGTATCAGGAAATCCTAGCAGAAAACATCATACCGTCTGCGAGGAAGCTGAAGCTTGGGCGTCATTGCACCTTCCAACAGGACAATGATCCAAGCATACCTCAAATTCCACCAAGGCTTGGTTGCAGAAGTAGTCCTGAAAGATACTACAGGACCATTGCCGTCATCTGACTTGAACCCCATTCGAAAATCTCTGGTGGGATTTGAAGAAGGTGGTTGCAGCACGCAAACCCAAGAATATTACTGAACTGGAGGCCATTGCTCATGATGAATGGGCTAAGATTCCTCAGGATCTCTGTCAGAAGCTATGCATCTCATTTGCAGCAGGTCATAACAGCGAAAGGGTGCTCAACTAAGTATTCAAGATGCTTGCCATGAAGGGGTTGAATGATTTTGAAACTGGAGAAATCATTATAAGTTGCATTTTCAGTTGAATTTGGGAAAACCGCTTGAAGCATTGTTGTGTTTCAAGTGGTTTCCCCAAATTCAACTGGAAATGCAACTTAAAATGATTTCTCCAGTTTCAAAATGATTCAACCCCATGAACAAAATACCTCACATTTTGGGGGAATTTTGGGAAACCACTTGAAGCATTCATTGTGTTGAACTATTTCAATCTCTTTTATTTGATTTGTTCCTTGCAAACAGGTGAAAGTCTATCAATTTTGACAATAAACCTGATTTGCAAAGGGGGTTAAATAATTTAGATTGCAACTGTATAATTCATGTGAACTCACTTTGCTGTTTCATTTATTTGTCTGTATTCTATCAGACACTCTTTTGTGGTTAACTAAATAGGCAAAAGATGTTTGACCCTCTCAAACTGTCTAATTCCAAAGTAATTGTCCACCACACTTGGCCTGCCACATGGCTTGAATACAGGTAAGCATCTGAAATAGGTAAAAGGCTGTTGCAGTGACTTGTAATTTGCCTGCAGTACTCTTACCAGGCACATTTACAACAAAAAATAAAATAAGGCTAGGTTATTATATATACAGTGCCTTGCGAAAGTATTCGGCCCCCTTGAACTGTTCGACCTTTTGCCACGTTTCAGGCCTCAAACATAAAGATATTAAACTGTAATTTTTTGTGAAGAATCAACAACAGGTGGGACACAATCATGAAGTGGAACGAAATTTATTGGATACTTCAAACTTTTTCAACAAATAAAAATCTGAAAAATTGGGCGTGCAAAATTATTCA
>JAFFST010053292.1:51704-68969 GCA_022414735.1 Noturus placidus
ACCAGGTGAAAAGTACAAATTAAATTACAATAATAAGGTACAAAATAAAAGGTGGACCCTTGAAGATAAGAGCACAGAGATGAGGAAGTGTACGGTTTAGAACTATTTTCCTGAGTGTTTACATGCAGTAAGACTTGATATGAAACCTGACAGGTTGGCACACATGTAGGATATTAAAATGAAATGAAATTCAACATTAACTGAGCTGGCCCGTGTCCATAAGAGCACACTTCAGTCTACTAAACAGCATTTTGTACCATTCAGTCATCCAAATGATTAGAGTTGCATTCAGACATACCGGTGATATTGTCTAATGCAGGGGTCTTCAACGTTTTCCAGGCCAAGGATCCCCAAACTGATCGCGAGACGGAGCGGGGACCCCCTAATTTTATATATATATATATATATATATATATATATATATATATATATATATAGTATGAAATTGTGTTATATCAAACTGGTACCAAAACTTTCGCGACCCCCATGCAGTACCTCCGCGGACCCCCTAGGGGTCGCGGACCCCCTGTTGAAGACCTCCGGTCTAATGTTCTATATATCGTGATATTACCGTTAATTAGGCTAAGCTACACGCTAGGTTGTTGCCAGGCTACAAACGAAGGGTTCTGGCAACTCTCCAAACTTTCTTATTTATTTTTTTATCAATAGTTTTCCTCTTTTCTTTCTTTCCGAACTAGAACGTAGAAGTTTGACTTACCAAAGTGGCTGAGGTCAAAGCCACTACAAGGAGTAACCTGAGTGACAGCGCGTCCATCACAAGTCGGCGTTTGTTTTCTTTCTTTTTCTTCCCAAAACAACAAACAAAACAAACTCCACCTACAAGCTACAACTTGACCACAAAATTAATTATTAATTCAATGAACAAGTCAACATTAAATATTAATAATAATAATACTTAAAATAATAATAAAAAAAAAATCAAATAAAAGTAGGTATGGTTGCGTCAGTCGAAAGTTTGTAGCACTCGGGTCAATGTTTGTTTAGTTTTTGTTACTTTTCAGAACAACTGAAAATACCCATGAGCTATGAGTCCGAGCCTCGTGCTGGCTGGACAGAGCCGCGTGTGTCTGCTCGTGAGTGTGCGCGCGCGTGTGTATATGTGTGTGTGAGAGAGAGAGAGAGAGAGAGAGAGAGAGAGAGAGAACGCGACCTGGCTAATAAACTCCAGAGCAACCCGGGGCGTGACGTCACTGGCTGTCCGTTAGTAGCGAAGCGCGCGATGTTGAGGAGGAGGAGGAGGAGGAGGAGGAGGAATATGGAAAGAAAACACATGGTAGTACTTTTGCCCAAGTGAACTGTGAAGGCTCACAGTTTGTCGCCTTGCTCTGTTCGAAGTGCTGCTAATGCTACAGTAAAGCCATCACGTCTGTATTATAAAGTGATGTGTATTTGTGAGGAAAACAGTCCACTTTCCCACAATCAAATGTTTACATTTTCTCCCATATACTGCAGTTCAGAGCAGTACCGACTTCTCTTTTGTGTGTAACTCAACCTGAAGTAATATCATGTTAAAATCTGGTTGCCTCCACACACACACAAAAAGGAAGAAATGTGCATTTAACGATTTCATTCCACTGAATGACTCCAACTACATTTATAACCTATTCTACAGTCCATATGGGATTTTGCGGCGTTGTGTGTTTGTATGATTTCCAGAGTTTTTTTGTGCTTTCTCGTGGAAAACTTTTTGATTTGGAGAAATTGCAATTGAACTTTCACAGTGATGTTTTATTAGTAAATTAGACCTTTTAGCTGTACCATATACTATGACAAACATGTGAGTGTAGTCCACTTACAGCATAACAGATATACTGTAAACTGCCATCCTTTTGCCAGACTAATTTGTTCTTTTCTCTTTTAGTTGGCAAGACAAAAAACTAATTCAGCGAAAGACCAGAAAGAGTTATTGCAATATACATTATATTATTACTACATTATTGCTACATTGTTACATCCCTCCAGTACAGTTCCAGAGACTTGTACAATCTATACATAGGTCAGTTGAAGCTGTTGTAGCAGCTTGTGGTGACCCAACAGCTTACTAACATCTTTTTATTTATTTCATTTTTGGCTATTTAGGTTTTTCCAAGAGATTTGTGTTTCTTGAACAAGTCTATAAACTAAAACAAACTGCTATCAATCAGGAGGATCCTCAACCAAGTAATAACAAGGTAATAACAGGGATATAATGGGTGTTTTAATATTTAGACAGATGCAACATACTAAAATGAAAAGACACGGGGACTGCTAAATATACATTAGCTGCTAAGTAGTGAATAGAAATGCCTTTAAAGTAATTTGTCTATTATAAGGCTTTTGTAACGTGTATGATCCTAGCAATGTATACCTACATAATCCTTTGTCAACTTAAACCCCAAGAGCTGATTAGTCATAATTTAAAAAAAAAAAAAAGAAAAAAGTTAGTTACTGACACACAAATCACCTTCTAACCCATTGCAGGAAACACAGCATGGTAGTGGACAATTTGCACAGTGTTGGACTATCTTCTCAATCCTGTCTCTGGCTGCTCTATTAGGTGTTAGTTATTGTTTTGCTGAAATGCAGGGATGAAATTCCAGAAGCATTGTTAATGTTGATTCTGATGGGGCACTTGGGGGTCTTGAGAATCGGCCTCCTCTCAGGTCAGAGTGAGCCGTTAGATTTTATGGAGGAGTAAAACTGAATGTCAGCACCTCCTTTGTTTCCTGTCTGTGATTCCTTCCAAATGCACTCCCCTTTTCATAATAGACATTTAACACAGCTGTAACGTGAGGAACAAAAGGATTACGTATCTGTGAAAACGTTGACATTAAGAACATAGCTGTTGTTACTCGATGCATTTCAAGTGAGAGTGTTGTTACTTTCTGATGTCATTTATTGTTATATGGACTTTATGATAAATTCAAGACATACTTGAAATTGCGTAAGCTCTAAAGTTTTTTTTTATATGATTTTCAAATTTTCTGAATTAGATTTACTTTTATCAAGACTGTTGTTGAAGGAATGCTTGCGTTTCTAGCAAGCAACCTTGTTTTGTATAAAGCTAGACCTCACCTCATTGGCAATTTGTAAACCGCCTGCTCTTGCTGACCTTGCTTACCTCAATACGGGCAATTATAGATGCAAAATAAAGAGAGAAATGTCATGTTTCTCATTTGCTACACTCATGTCATTGTTTCAGAACAAAGAAACAAGGACAACAATGGCAACCAAAGGCATGTCAAAATCACAATGGCGCATCTTGCTGGTGGCATGACCCATCAACCCTGAGGCTGAATGGGTTTGTCTACTGACGTCACTATAGGAGAAAAGAGGTACAGCTTTAAAAAACCTTCGTTGAGCAGTGAGACGTTTTGAAAGAGAGAGGAGTAACATGGCTTGACATAATTGAACTCGTCATTGTCTGCTTGATCCTTAACAAAAGTCCATTTCTTGATTTTACCGTGAGTCATTAGAAGAGCTTGAATACTTACAAATGGTGTTAATATAAAAAGAAAGAGTTTGCTAGACACATTTATTTATTTCCCACAGAAAGGGCTTCACATGTGAATAAGACTGTTTTAATTGCAACTGTTCAGCTAATTGTCATGTAAGGAATTTTACTGGGGAGACCTGTGGAGAGTCTGTGGGAACACTATTTTCATGACTTGTTTGGAATGTGACCAAAGCCAGAACCACTCATCCACTAATGTGGTAACAGGACATGTTTTTTAGCCACCCAGGAACTCATTTGGTGCTCTAAAAATGTCAAATGGAGACTAGGGTCATGTATTTTCTTTCAGTTTTGTATGGACCAAAGGAAAACAGTAAAGAGAAATAAGGAAAGGAGGAGAAAGTGACCTATTTAAATGAAATTCCACTGGACACAAACCAAATTTTACCCCCTGTATTTGAACAAATATAGGTCACCGTTTCTACTGGTTCATTTGCTACTTTTTACAACTGTCCCAATTAAAAGTATGTGGTGCAAGCTGACATTATTTTTCCTCTATTTCACAACTTTCCAGCAATATTTTGGCTCTTTCTAGACCTTGTGTGGGTGGACGTGAATGTGTGTGTGAGCAAGTATACCACAAAATGGGCCGATGCAACATTTAATGCCAGAAGACCATTTTTCTGGATGTGGTGTACACTCTTGTAATACAAGAAAAAACACAACAGGGGTTTTCATTTGTTGTTCCTTTTAACTTTTATTATAGTTATTAAAGTTCCTTACAGCTGTGCTCACAAATTTACATACCTCTTACAGAATCTGCAAAATGTTAATACATTTTTAAAAACAAATAAGAGGGATGATTAAATTTGCATTATGTTTTATATTTAGTTCTGCCTTAAATACGCTATTTCAGATAACAAATTTATACATATAGTCCACAAGCCACAATAATAACTGAATTTACACAAATGAACCAGTTCAAAAGTTTACATACCCTTGATTCTTAATACTGTGTGTTGTTACCCTGACATTATGTTAGGCCACATGGCATCATGGACTCTGTCGAATATCAACAGATATTAAGTGAAAACCTGACTGCCTCTGCCAGAAATCTTAAAATGAGCCATGGTTGGATTTCCTAGCAGGACAATGATTCAAAATATATATACAGACCCTAACAAAATCAACACAATAATGGTTTACTGCCATGGCTATCCCAGTCCACTGACTTGAAACCCATAGAAAACCTATGGGGTGACTTGAAGAGGAGAGTCCACCAATATGGACCTCAAAAATGTGAAGGATTGTGTATGGTCTCAGATCACTTGCCATGTATTCTTCAACCTCATCAGGGATTATAGGAGAAGACTCAGAGCTGTTATCTTGGCAAAGGGAGGTAGCACAAAGTATTGACTAAAAGGGCCAATAATTGTAGCACACCTATATTTAACATATATTAAGATATAAGATAAGATTTTTTTTATATAAACCTGTGTTGGGTTTTTTTTTTTGCAATTGTTTGATATCCATGAGAGCAGAGAATTTTTGTGAATTTTTTAAACTAAAGATCAAAAGGGTAAACAATAAAGACAATTTTCCCCAGCCTTCTTTGCTCATATTTACCAAGGGTGCCAATATTATCTGTTGTGTGAAATAGCTTATTCAGGCCGGTACTAAATGAAAACAAAATGCAATTTTATCACTCTTTTTTTTTTTTTTTTTAAATTATTAACATTTTGCCGATTCTGCAAGGGGTATGTAAATTTATGAGTATATGTGGGCAGCATGGTGGCACAGCAGGAAGCATTGCTATGTCTCTAAGCACCAGAGTTCAATTCTGAGTTCAGTTTTCTGTTTGTGCAGAGTTTCTCATGTTCTCATGTCCAGTTTCCTCCCACTTGCCAAAAATATGCAGTTGGTCTGACTGTGCCAAATTACCCCTAGATGTGAATGAGTGTGTGAACATGTGTATATGTTTGGTGCACTATGATGGACTGGTGTCCCCGGGTCAAGATACTTTCTGAAGATTAAAAAATGATAAATAACTATTTCACTTCACTTTTAGAAGGACTGTCCACTTTCTCATGTCAACTTATGACATAAGCCAGAAATATTTCACCAAGATTCTCTGTTTGGACTAATGTGTAAGCATCCATTAAATTTGGGAAGACTCACATTGTTATTTATATACTATGGCTGAATCAGATAATTACTGAGATTTTAATTATTTTATTATTATGTGCTGTCAAGAATTGCAAATAACTGCTGTGCTCATTTTCTGCAAGGATGCTCTACATAAATTTTGCTTAAGCTGTACTTTATTTAGTGACAAAGCAGCAATTGGATAATCAAAAATAGTGCAATATTCATCATGGATAATAATGCTATTGATAATTATTTAATATATAATCAGCCCTGTATTTAATTTGGGATAAAGCTGCCTGCATTTTGGTTGCATATGTTCTCCTGTGATAAAGTCTGTATTATCTGGAATGCAGTGTAAGGACAGATGTTTCGGGCGTAATGGAGCCCACAATTCAGTTAATAGTGAAATTTACATGAAAATATGAAAAACATGCCAGGCAGACCTGAATGAAGCATAGCATTTTAAGTTGCCTGGTACAAAAATGCATTATTATAATATTGTATGTATAATATATCAGTATTTATGTGTCAAATGATAAGGCACCTGTACATGTCTGTACAAAGACGGCAGGCTCCAAGTACAGACCAGGGTATAGAAAGCCACTGTTGATACGCGGCAATGCACTCAGAGATTTTATATAATTAAAATGTAATTAACCGAAGCTGACACACAAAGGACAGCAGGGGGCATTCACAATCCTGTTTCAGCGGCCAACTTTTCGTTAAAGCCAGTTGAAGAAAAAGGACAAGGAAGGGTTCATGAAAGGGAAGGGAAGCTATGTTTCGTTCAAGCTCCCATTTCTTCTCGATAAGCCTGATGTCTTAGCTGAGGCATCTCCACCAAAGTGGCACTATGGCTTGCTCAATGAACCTATTTAATCCCTCCTCTGTTGAATAGCCTGATAGTATCTCACTGATTAAACCACAGCTTTCACTCTGGGTGCAGAGAAAGCACTTGGACAGAAAAAGCCTCATGCAATCTGGCTGCACAAAAGGAAAGTGCATTCAATCGTAATGAAAGCTGTTCAGTGAAATTTTCATACACCATACTTCTGATACAAAGACCTATTACCGTCTATTAAGGTCTCATTACACAACAATCATAATTAGCTTGCTGCCCAACACTATGCATTATATGGGTTTTGGGTCAAATCGCTAATGAATTCTTGATTCTGATTGGTCAGGAGGCGTTGAATAATTTTCTTGGACAGTAATTCTAGCTGCAAGGTAAATCACAGATTCTAATACATTATCGGTTTTATAGTAAAATTTTACACAGTGATTAAAAAAAAAAAAATGTGTGAAAATTGTAGTGTTTGGTCCGAGTCCACCTTTGTCGAGTTCAAGTCGAGACCAAGTCCTTAACCAATTGAGTCCGAGTCTAAAAGGGGCCGAGTCGGACTCAAGTACGAATCCTTAATGGCAAGTCTGAGTCGAGTCCAGAAAGTAATTAAATTGAAAAAAGATTTGAAATTTCAATTATAAACTCAACACTGAACTGTTAAATTCATATTTTAACTTTCACAAACCAATGGCGATATACATGTAACCAAAAATACCACTATTACAACTTGCCATTGCCATTTAATATTTTTATTTCATGTCATCAGCACCTCAACTGTCAAAAACTGGTTTCAAAGGATATAAAGGTATATATAGAACTTTTATTATATTACAAGTGTATAAAAATTCAAATAAAAATCTGTTTTGTTATTGTATCACACTATATTGTGTCCTCCAGTTCGAGTTGACATTTCAATTTCTCACCCACAGTCATATGTATCGGCTGAGCGAGAGAGAGAGAGAGAGCGAGAGAGCGAGAGAGAGAGAGAGTATAGAGTAAAGTTACATTTAGCAGCAGGTCATAACAACAACCTTCATGCTTATTAATGTTGTTAAACTGTCTATGAATGACAAACTCATTTCTGAACACAGCTCTGTTCTTGTAACTTTTTTCATTTTAATTCCTAAAATGAAAAAAAAAATCCTTATCAGCAAGGTTTATGATATTTACTACATTAAGAAATACATTTAACATTTTACGTGATATTCAAGACTTGAATCACAACTGGGTTAATTTTATCCCAACGGCTGGGTAAATATAGGACAGCACACATTTTGGGGAACACAGATCAACAAATGGGTTGTTTTTCAACCCAAAGCATTGTTTCATTTTGACAAAAATGCTGGGTTAATTTTATTTCATAAATGTGTTAATATGTTCAGGGTTATTTTTACATGATGTGTGTGTATTTATTTTACTATCCAAGCGTAATAAACGTAATAAAAGTAAAGAGAGCTCAATTCTGTACTCACGCGATGAGGCAGCTTTCTGTGCAAGCGTTTCAAGTGTGTACGCAAATAAAGCCCCCTGGACAGGCAGGGAGACATTCATTAATTTCTTGTTATCTTAATTTAATGTTGTTACTTAATTAATTTTTTTTTTATTTTCATGTTACACAGGACACGGATTCGACTGTACTCTGTACTCTCAAAGTCCGAACTCTGTCCCAACTCTAATTAATTGATACATTTACATACATTTACATTTATTCATTTAGCAGACGCTTTTATCCACAGCGACTTACAAATGAGAGCACACTCACACACCAATGGTAGCAGAGCTGCATGCAAGGTGCTAGCTTGCCATTGGGGGCAACTTAGGGTTCAGTGTCTTGCCCAAGGACACTTCGGCATGGGATCACCCGGGCCGGGATTCGAACCGCAAACCCCATGGTTAGTGGATTAGTGGACAACCCACTCTACCCACTGAGCCACAGTGCATCAGCTCTTGCATCAGCCATGTCTTTCCAAATGTCTCACTTTCTTAAGGAGTCTTTCATGGAGTCTTTCAAAGTGATGACACCTCATCTACATGCGCTATGTATAAGGATTACATGAGCCATAACATCAGCTGTTCATCAGTACAGCTACTCAAGCTGAGTCTAATTTGATTTGCGCAAAGATCCATGGGATATACAGAAATCTGACCGCATACTTGTATACTTTCAATTGAAAATAAGGAAGCTAATCATGATGACACCAGGAAGCAAGGCTTGTATATTTTCCATAATGATGAGTAGTCAGTGTAGTGGAGGAAAGTGTCGGGTTATTGGACTAGACCTCTATTCCTCGTCAGGTAAGATAACGTGTATGGTGGTCCATCTGCACATAACGCCATCCCAGCAACTCACCGCAGACGAGACAGAAGTGCCCTCTGCCACTGGCCTGCCCTGTTGACGTTGGCATAGGCAAGCCGTCACAGGGCCCAAGCCCCACAGGAAACTCTAATATTTGAACTTTTCACTCCTGTTGCGGCTGCAACCCTGAAAAAAATCCCACTTTGTCAAAGAGATGACAACCAGACAGAGAAAATAAGCACAGCAGGATTTGCCACAGGCTGCCTTTCTCCGATCATTTATGGTGAATAGAGCTGCAAATTCTCACTAAGAAAATTGATTATATTAGTTGTGCAATAACATGAATCTCAGTGGGGCAAAGTATAGAATATTGGTTTAGAACTGGTTGGTCTTAGAGCAAGGCTTTTTTATTTATTTATTTATTTATTTATTTATTTTTCATTCAATTTTCTGATTAAAAAATGAATGGCTTAGACAATGCCTTTAGGGTTAACTAATGATCATTGTATTTTAGATAAAGGCACATTTGAAGTCTGCTGTGTTCTCTAAATGATAGAAACAGTTTTGTAAACAAATATGTTCAAATATTTCAAGCATACATGTTTCACCTTTGCTTGATGGCCTAGTTGATGTTAACTCATTAACAATGATTGCATTAGATTAACTTATATATGAGGTTTAACAGTTTTATTGCTAATTAATTATAATTAATAATTAATTAATTGCATATAAATAAATTAATTAATTAATATATGACAAAGAATGTTCTATATGAAGGGGTTTTTCTAAAGATTACTACAGGAAAGGGATTATTCTGTAGAATGTGTAGGATCATTAAGATGTTCCGATATCTTTAAAACTGTCCTTAAACAAGGCCCAATATCGAGCTGAGGCAGTAATCAAGTCTCAAAGCATCACACATGTTAGTCAACATTATAAATATTTTTTCCCCTAAACTCAGATTGAAAGAATAAAATATTAAAATGGTCACTGGAGAATTTAAAGTGTGCATTTACAAGACAATTTAGGGCGTACTCACATTTGCCCGGGCACGGTATGCTCCGTGTTACAGCCCACTTGAAAGAGGTGGGCCAGGGCATGGTTCGGTTGGACTCGGCATGGTACGCATCGGTGTGAATGCTAAACATACCCAAGGACAGAAATGACATCAGTGATGTGACTGTTCCATTACAAACATCATGGCAGCAAAAGGGAATACATTGGTCAATGGCAGAGTTACAGTGTTTAATGGAAATTTGGGCAGACAAGAGTATACAGGAACAACTGGATACAACAAACAAGAACTCAGAGATATTTGGAAGAATTCACAACTATCTATGTGCTTGTGGGTATCAAAGAACCACTGAGCGGTGTCGTCAAAAGCTGAAAAAACTGCGTGTTCAGTATCTGAAGGTACGGGATGTACTACATAAATCTGGCAGCTCGTCGGACATAAAGGATAAATTCCAATAGTACGATGCTGTTGACAAAATAACTGGCCTGAAACCAAGTAGCCAATCTAATGTTTTGGAGTTGCGTTCAGGAACACCATCTGACAAAGTTACAGAGGACACTGGACTGGCGAGCCCATTGAGCAGTGAGTAATGTTAGCCTGTCCTAGGTTTTATTTGATGACTATGCTGAAACGCTCAGTCATTCAAGATCTGCACATGCCGGTGTTCAGTCAATGCATGCTTCCCATCAGATTTTGCTACCAGTGCTTTCTGTGTTTGCGCATATCACTGAAAATATATGCTACCTGTCAGAATGTGCTATCAAACATATCATAATGAGCTACCAAAAGTATATTCACAGTTTTAAGGTTAAGATTAGGGTTTGTGGTGGGTGAGAATTTAGTAGCCACACATTATATCATGATATACACTGAAAAGTTTGGAGACACTCGAATGAAATCTTTCTCAAGATCTTAAAAATCTTTTGATCTGAAGGTGTATGATTAAATGTTTGAAATCTGTGTTGTAGACAAAAATATAATCGTGCCAACATATTCATTGATTTTGTAAATAAAACTAACATTTTATTTACAAAAAAAAAAGATTTTTTTTAATAGATGACTTGGAGTCAAATATTCTGAAAAGCAGCCAATAAGAGTCCAGCATAGGTGTGAGCTCCTTTAATACTGTTTAAAAGGCATCTCAGGGAGATTCCTCAAGAAATTGTTTGAGAAAATGCCAAGAATATATTTCTGAAAATTCTAGGCTAAAAGGGCGTCTACTTTGAAGATGCTAAAATATTAAATTACTTTGAATTATTTTGGATAGTCTTATTTTGGATAGTTGGAATAGTCTTTGCTTGTTATCATGAACAAATGTTTTTATTTGTGCTTACAATGTTTATTTTGCTTTAATTTTCACAGTCACATCAGATCAGTCACACACTGGTGATGACACACACGAGACCACTGATAGTAGTACTACACACGATACACTCTCAGAACAGGGCAAGAAGTGGAAGAGGAAGAGTAAGATGTGAGTGACATGATTGCGGCCTTTATGGACATGTCAAAGAAACAGCATGACGGATTCATGCGAGGGGAGCAGCTGCGTGACGAGCAAGAGAAGGAGATGTTTGATAACTGAAGAAAGGCACGAATGGAGATGGCAACAGGATGTTCCAGCAAATGATGAACAGACAATTTGATGTCATGATGCATTCATTCCAGCAGCACACACCCTTCCCTTTCTCTGTATTATTCCTACCCTCCTCATGAGGAAACACCACCAGCCAATGGTGATAAGTGTTCACAGGAATATCACAACCTTTAATTTATAGGCCTAGTTGTTTATTTTCATACAGTCAATATTGTAAAATTGGTTTACAATAATTACTGTAATTACAATGCTGCTTTTGTTCTGTATTGTAAGTCAATTATAGCTACTGTTATATTTACACTAATGTTTTTTACTTTACACAGCATTGTTTATAGTACCAGTGCCTTGACATAGTTACACTTATGTGGGCTATATATTTGAGTTTGTATGTGAACACATTTTTTTTTTTTTTTTTTTTACATATTACCACTTCACTAGTTCTGTTCTGTGAATTGTTCACTTTTGACCATTGAAAGTACTTCAAGATATTGCTTTGAATAAAACATTTTTTGGCCTTTACACAATGTTCCTCCTGATATAAACAATTATGGACCACAATGTTCTTAATAAACAAAATGAATTTATTTCCAGCATTCCCCAAAAATTTTAAGTTTATGTTATAAAAATATCAATATAAAAACGACCAACAATGGCACAGATGGCAGTGAAACAAATAATAAAATCTATTTCTAGGTTTGACCATAGTTGTTGAGGAATGGGCAGTGGTTCCAGCAGCCCTGCAGGGAGTTGACAGGGAATTCTGACTTAACATAAGGCATTAACATAAGCAGTCACATCATGGAGAAGAGTGGGCCACCAGAAAGAATTATGTACCAGTGTTGTGGTTCTCTGAATCCCTGGGTGAACAGAGCCTACGGAGCCTTGGGACATATACAGCCATTGTAAAATCTTGGGGTACGTACTGCCTGTTGTGGGGAGGTTCTGCCTGTTGGGTGGTGGTTCATCCTGTTGTCCATGTTAAATCTCCTCCATAATGTCCCAGTGGATGTGTGCGATGTTGACAGACTGTGGCAGAATGGGTTCTGGTTGAGGCGATGACTGAACTGGATCCCCAATGCCACAGTCTGAAGCATCCAGTTCTTCTATGAAATGGAGATCTGGATCTGGGTTTTTCAAGATGGAAGCAGTGCTGAAACTAGACTTGAGTCTTTTAAAAGCCTCTTGTGCACTGTCAGGCCAAGTCAGCTTCCTAGGTTTTCCTCTGAGTAATGCAGTGAGTTGGGCTGCGACGGTGCTGTAGTTTCTTATGAATCTCCTGTAAAAGTTTGCAAACCCAAGAAACTGCTGTAGTTCCTTGATAGTTGTGGGGGATGGCCACTCCATGACTGCCTGAATTTTGGATTCATCCATCTCTACACCTTTGGGGCTGATGTGATATCCTAAAAAAGCTGTGGTGGTGGTATGAAACTCACATTTTCTGCTTTCACATAGAGATGGTTGTTCAGTAGACGTTTGAGCACTGTTTTGACTTGTAGAATATGATCGTCCCTGGTCTTTGAGTAAATGAGGATATCATCAATGTAAGCATTCACACAACTGTTGAGAAGGTCTCTGAAAATTTTGTTGATGAATGAAAAACTGAAAGCGAATTGGCAAGCCCATACGGCATGACCAAGTAATCATAGTGCATTATATACTGAAGTAATGTAGTGATTACATGGCATTGTTGGGATATTGAATTTGGTAATTATCTCCTGATGAATAAGGTTTAATGCAGCTCCTGATTCCACTAGAGCTGTAACACATGATTGTTTATCTTCAGTTAAAATTATCAAAGGAAGAGTTAAATTCTGACATGAAATGGAATTGAATGCAATGCTCACCCTTTAAGAAGATCCAGCTGAGGCTCTGATTTTACAACAATGTCTAGATTGACCAAATAAAAGTATAACCCCTCATATTTTCTGTGCTGGTGTACTTCTCGGGCATCCTTGTACGTCCGAATTGCATAGTCTCATCCAATTCAATTGATGATATAACAGGAGATGAGGCAGCAGTGGAGAAATGCTTGCGTGAACTGGAGCATGGCTGATTGTGCATGAGATTATCGATTTTAATGGCCAAGGTTATGAGTTTATAAGTCATATTTGCATGAAAGCTCAGTTTACAGTGTGTGATTTAATCCTTCACAGAACACTGATTTGAGAGTGATATCGTTCCAACTGCTCTTCGCTGCTAGCGTACGAAATTGTGCTGCGTAATCGGCTGCACATAATTTTCCTTGGTGTAAATATGACAACTGCACAGAAATGTCTCTTCCCCCTGCAGGGTATTCAAAAACTTCCTTAATCTGTTGCAAGAAATTCGTAAAGGTCGTGTGAATTTGTTCATCCTTATTCCAAACTGCCATGGCCCACTCCAATACCTTCCTGATAAGCAGACTCAACATAAAGCACATGTAGCCATTTCTTGATTAAATGCATCGGATTGATGAGAGAAAAATACAGAACATTGTCTCAGAAATCCCTTGCATTTGTCAGCTGATCCATCAACCTCAACATCAGTGCCATTCTTACCATGTTGTGGCATGGAGAAGGCAACAAATAGATATGGATGTTCATTAACAGCTCGGAGATTCACGAGACATTCTTGAAATCTCTGTAATACCTCATTTTGATAAGCAATCTTAGCTCTGAGCTGTATAACCTCCACTGGATTCTGGTCAGGTGAAGTATTCTGTAACTTATCCATAGCTGGAGGCATGTTAGAATACATGTTATAGAGGATCTTTTTTGAGAAGACAATAGAAAACCAATCCAAGGTCTCAGGCAAAGTCGTAACTAAAGTTCAGGCAAAGTTCCAACCACAGAGAGGCAGACAAATAGCAAACAAATCCAATGATAGACAAAAGGGGAAAATTCCAACAAACAGGCAAAAAGGTTGATGCACAAGAAAGGCATTGGCAATGGAAACGGCTTGGTAAGGCAGAAAATCACTGGAAATACTTCGCAATGTGTTGAAATGTGTTGCAATGTGTTGGCTTATAAAGCTACAAACAGGAAGTGCCACTAATACTCAGGTGACGGCTCCCTCTGGTGGAGGAAGGAACTGTTATGGACTGAAGTGTTATATTATATTTACGGTTTAAAATTTAACATAACATTACTGTTATGCCTTCTCTTCTTATTCTCAAGTTTGGGCTAATGGAATGAAGAGTCGTAGTGCCAGTCATGGGCTCTATTTCAGAAATGGGTTCCTAACTATTTATTCCCAACCAGAAACTGTTCAAATTAAGAGCAACTGTCAATTTGTCACTTTGACAACTTTCTTCACTAAAACAAGTTTGAAAGAAATTGTCCTCATTCAGCTGAAGCGAACACTCTGGACTTTTCTGCTAGTATAGAATGGAAGCAAACTGCTCATTTGTAACATTCAAAAAAGGTTTAAGATCAAATCTCACTACTAAGTTGGAATGTTGTGATAAGAAGACAAACTTATTGATCAGGCGGCCATGTGTTCAAATCCCAGTACTACTAAAACTATCTTGTTTGGGTCCTTGAGCAAAACAGTTAACATTCTTCTCAGTTATATCCTGCATTAGCAAAATGTACAGGATTACGTGTTATTTTATACTATGCAAGATATTACAGTATTTTACTGCAAATATGTACATTTTACAGTGTATTTTTCATAGACTGTTACAGGCAGAAAAGAATTATGATAAAATATAGTGAGTAATTCTCAATAATGCAGAATAGTGCTACTAGATGGAGTGAGGCATTTCACATTTGTCATGCTTACTGATGATAAGAATCTAGAATATCTGAAAAAGGAAAAAAAAAAAACATGAAGAGTATGAATCCCTCAACAAGACTGCTGATCACATGTGGTCACTACTGTAAATTTAATTTTCCAATCTACAGGTATAGACATGGAAGTAAAAATACAAAGGCTGATACAATATTACATCTGTACCATACTAAGGACACCACTCTATTCCTTCCTGGAACCTCTCCTACCCTCATACCACATATGCAATTGGAAGATGTAGAAATCTTTCAGTCCTCCCAAAGCACTTCCTCTCCCATAGATTCCCCTGAGGGTTAAACATATTTGCCCCATTTGAAGGTCCAGTATCCACTGAAATATACTGATAAGCTCTCTTGCACTGATTAACGAATTAACCCTCTTGCATTGGCCATTTGATTGTGGTGATATCCTCAGTTTAGACTGACTTTAACTCAAGAGCTTTTCCATGAAAGAGTAATGAATTGGGGACCTTGGTCAGAGATTAGATCTTCTCTAGATAAACTCTAGAGTCTCTTGTCTGTGAAAATCAGAAAATCAGCCTGTGTGGCACCAACAGCCATACCACGGTCAAAGTCAATGAGATCACATTTTACCCCCATTCAGTGTGATGTTAATATTAACTAAAGCTCTTGACCAGTATCTGCATGATTTATGAATTGTTCTCCTGCCACATGATTGCCTGATTGGATAATTGCATGAATAAGCAGGTGTACAGGTGTTCCTACATTCTGAAAATTAAAGCAGATAAGAAGAAAAGTTTTTTAATGAGTAATGAGATCTGGCTGCTAAATGGAGGAATATTCTCTCTGATGAAATGATTAGCAAAACAATATTAATAATATTAAGACTGTGGCAGATCAAAATGATATTATAAATGTGAAAGACTCAGTAAAAGAAAAGTAGTATTATTGAGACTAATGCACCACAATCCCCCCTGTAATCTCTGTGTTTGATCAACAAGAAAAAGGAATATGTGCACCCCACCCAATCTCGGAAAGATAATAAAACACTAGGTTAAAAATTATTTCTTTTTTGCTGTTTGAAAGTTTCAACCATTGTTAAACTTTAATAAAAGGCTTTAAAAAAAAAAAAACAAAAAAAAAAACGTAGTGCTTAAGCCTTTTGTTTTTTGTTTTATGCTTATGGGGAAAATGGTTTTGTTTGCCTCTTAAGTAATTCAGAAATCTTTGGAGAGGTCATTAGGAAAATAATATTTTGCCTATGTGAGGTTAAAATCGACAATGGTCCTTGAGAAAGACTGACAGGAAAAAGCAGAGTACAATGATGAACTAACAGCCTATGTATTACTATCATTATTACATTAATGAATGGATGGATGCATGGATGGATGTATGTAATTAAATTTATATCCCTTTTCAAAAGACATGCAAATCTTTAAGTATATTCCACCAGCCTTGGCTTATTTATTCAGGGACAAACTTGGAGGAAACTTTATTTCTTCAAATCTCACTGATATTTTCAATGGTTACTTGAAAAAATAACGGATACTTTATATTAGGTACCAATATTAGATACCAGTACAATTCAAACTTTTTTCTTCAGAAACTGTACCCACTTTCAACAAGTAAAGCTTAACCTAGCTCTAGGGTTTCAATTCTAAGATTTGATTATTGTCTGCGTGGAGATTCTCCCTGTAGCTGTGAGGGTTTCCTCCCACCTCCCAAAACCACTGTATTGCCCTGCGATGGACCGGCATCCCATTCAGGGTGTCTCGCCTTGCACCCAATCGTCCTCCAAATTACGATTATAAAAAATTATAATCAAGCACTGAAACTTTTCAAAAACTATATTGATTTCCTTCCATTTCCACATTATGGGTCAGTTTATATAGATTCTTGACATATAATTCCAATTGCATCCCTTTAAGGTCTGAGTTAAAACACTACAAAACGTAGAACATTTTTAGACCTTTGTTCTTCACTGTTTATGTTCCTCATGTAGCTTTACTTTGAATCTACATTGTCATATAACAATTAAAGATTTTTCCAATTTCATCTTTTTTAAAAGTTAAAGCAATCTTCAGAAATATACAGTGCCTTGCAAAAGTATTCGGCCCCCTTGAACTGTTCGACCTTTTGCCACATTTCAGGCCTCAAACATAAAGATATAAAACTGTAAT
>JAFFST010053293.1:16356-56783 GCA_022414735.1 Noturus placidus
GCTGGTTTTTGTATTATTTTGTGTTGCTCTAAAGTTTGATTTAATAAATCAGCGTAAAGCCAGTCTGCGCCTGTTTCCGCGTCATTCCACCCAACGTGACAGTGGCACAGGGACACAGGTCAAGAAGACAATTACGTGAGACAAAGAAGCAGTGAAAACAGTGACTATATATATGGGTGCTCATTAAACAAAAACGTGATACATGTGCAGGTGGTCATGTGACAGTAATAGGGTGCAGTGGCTGCTGGGAAATGAAGTCCAGAGTTAACTCCTTGATATATGACATCCAGTTAGTTAAGTCATGTCAAATTTATTTATGAATGCAATTATTTACAATTATTTACATAGAATAAAAGTAAGTTTAAAAAAAAAAAAAAAACTCAAGATAGAGTGGACCTCACGTGAAAAGGCAGACTGTTCCAAAGTTTGGGACCAACTATAGAAAAGGCTCAATCACCCTTTGTCTTAGGACGACAATGGGGGACAGATTAAAGAAGTTGATTACATGATTTCAAAGCTCATGTAGGAGACTAAAGGTGAAGAAGGTCAATGATGTACTGTGGAGCAGAACCACAACTAGCTTTGTATATGTAAATTTGAATTTTGAAAGCAATTCTATACTTGACAGGAAACCAGTGAAGAGATGCCAGAATAGGGGAAATATGATCCCTCTTTTTGGTCCCTGTTAAAAATTTAGCTGTTGCATTTTGCACAAGCTGCAGATGTGATAATTCAGATTGAGGAAGGCCAACATAAAAATAATTACAGTAGTCCAACCATGATGTAATGAATTACAAGAGCATGAGTCAAAGTTTCTAGGGTTTTTTTTAAAGAGAGAAACTGTTCTAACTTTGCAATAGATCTTAATTGAAAGAAGCTTCCTTTAACAACATCACTGATTTGTTTATCAAAGTTCAAGTTTGAGTCAAAACTAACTCCAAGATTTTTGACATAATTGTTAACAGAGAGAGGACATAATTGGGCCTCAAAAGCAAAAGAAATGACTTCAGTTTTGCTTTCCTTTAATTGTAGACAATTGTTAGCCATCTGAAAATTAATGCCCACAAGACATTTAATAAGGGACACAAAAGGACTACTCTACGATGGACTGGCACCCTGTCCAGGGTGTACTCCGCCTTGTGCCCAATGCTTCCTGGGATAAGCTTCAGGTTCCCCGTGACCCTGATAAAGGAGTAATGGATAGATGGATGGATGGATGGACTAAAGGACTAATGCCATTTGCCCTAACTGGGAAATATAATTTGGTATCATCAGCATAGCCACGAAAGGAAATATCATATTTCTGAAAAACAGAACCCAGGGGAAGTATATAAAGGGAAATCAACAGAGGACCCAATATGGACCACACAATAAGGGGGCCAATGAAGAAGAGAAATTCCGTAGGTAACACTGTAGACACTCTTCGACCAGGCAACATGCCATCTATAGACTATTAACAATGTGTCAGGTGACAGTCAATAACCAGCTTATCAAGTATTTTTTTATTTACTATTATGGAGAAATAATCTAAAAAGTTCCAGTTGGAAACCACAGTTACATTTTAATGCTGAACCATTAGTGATTTGTTTATGGCTATAAATAAGACAGATTAAAGTGATTATGTTCTGTTTTGCTTCACATTACTACTTTTTTTGTGACGGAGGTTAAAGAAAAAAATGAAAAATATATGAATTTTATCTTTAATTTTATATTTAAATCAAATGATTGTAGCTCTAAAGCTAGTTTCTTGTTCAATTAAAGAGACAGGATTTAGCAGAGGATTTTTTTTATCCATCGAACTCTGGGTTATGGGCCCAACATACTGTGATGTCAACTGGTACTAGGGGCAAGGCTTATTTCACTCCTGAAATCTCTATGTGTTTGTCTATGTGATACACAGGGACCCAGAAATTCCACACTAGTGACAGATCACTGAAAATCATGCAGTGGTGCGAGGTTTATGGCTATCTTATAAATTATAAAACTATCTATAAATGATAATCATCTATAGACTGTTAACAACCTATCAGTTGACCATCATCAACCAGCCTATCAAGTAATTTATTATTTACTATTCTAGAGATCCAGGATTAAAAAAAAGGCAAGATGGTCACTTGTTTGATGAGCTGCCTTCAGCTAATACATTTAAAGTAAGATAGACGGATGTAGTTCAATGTCCATGAGGGGAAATTGCTGACTGAAATCAGAATAGTAAACTGTTGCATCCACCCCAAGGTTATTGGTATAGAACACTTCCACTACACCACTCTGCTAACCACTCACCCCAGATAGGACTTGAACCCACAATCATTGGTTTAGGAAGCCAGTGCCATATAAACTACACTGCAGAATTATGGCTAATTTTGTCTCCCCATAAATGTATCTTCTCTGCTACAGTATTTTATTGTATAAGTACTCAGTTTTGTAAGGTGAAATAATTTTCTAGGGTTGCATTCATCGAACCGCCAATCCATCTTCTTTACTGCTTAATCCTTTTCAGTGTCATTGGGTAACCAGGAGCCTATCCCAGGGAGCATCGGGCACGAGGCGGGGTACATCCTGGACAGGGTGCCAATCCATCGCGGGGCTCAATCTCATAGACATTCATCCACCCATTTATACACTACGGGCTATTTAGACACGCCATTCAGACTACCATGTATGTCTTTGGACTGGGGGAGGAAACTGGACTACTCGGAGGAAACCCCCCAACCATGGAGGTGTGAGGTGAACATGCTAAACTAGGGTTGCATCTATAATAATAATCTATATCTATATGAATCTTTATGAAACTGGAATAAGCCAATCTGGATCACTCTACTTAGACAATTGTAGCACAAGACATTTCATCTTTAAAGTTACAATAGTTGATTTTATCTTTTATTTCTTACTTGTACAAAAACCTGGACATATGTGGAATATGGTTAAAATACCTCAGCACATATGTGTTACATAGCTGAGAAAACCCATTTGGAAAACTGATTTACAGTCCAGAGTGCTTGTTTGTGTTTGGATGTGCTACATGTCAGTCATTTTATTTACACGATCCAAATTCCTCTTCACTCCTCCTCCATCTTCGTCTGAAATCAGTAAGTACCCAGTATAGTCAGATACCGTAATTTGCATGTGAGCAAAAATAAATAAATCATTCTGTGCTTCAAAAAAAAAAAACAAAAAAAAACAAACAAACAAAAAAAAAAAACATAAAGACAATAAACACCGTAAAATCTAAATAAACACTGGAAAAACATTTAATTTTTTAAATATGAAAATACTGCAGGTTGTAAAAGCTTTTGACTAGCAGTGTATGTGCATCTGGATTTTTAAACCAATATTTCTAGTATAATGGTAAAAGTAAGGTAGTTTATATACAGTAGATATTTGACATAAACTATCTAGAAACTCACATTTCTGCCCAGAGAAAAAGTAGAAAGTAACTGTATTTAAATATTAAAAGGCCAAATTTTCCAGTATCCATTAGCAAATCATTCTGCATCTCCAGATTTATTGCACTGTTAGTAATGACCATTAATGAACTGGTTTAGGAGTTGTACATTAAGCAAATCTTCACATGTGGTACTAAAAAATATTTTATTCATATTCTACTTTAATATGTATAATCACTGCAACCTTTATTCTTTATTATTTCATTCTTAGCCTCATCTGGCTCTCAGGACTCCAGAGGTGCCCAAGTGCATTATTTGCTGATGCTATTTTTGTGATCTTGTGAATTATCAGGTGACACATTAGCAATTTGCCTAGATGTCAGTCAATATAACTATATAACCTTTCAGCATTTTGGTACAGAGTCGAGAATGCATTCAATTTCCACTCAAGTCCCAGGCTACCCCAAAAATTGTATTTGACATACAACAAGGGTTCATATAAATAGCATTTCCTCTCTATGGTTATGGCATTTAATGCACACACTCTGAGAGACATATGCTGAAGAGGGTCCCAAGGTACGCAGCATGACTGAATGAGCTATAAAGTTGGTATAATAATGAGACGTCTGTCATGCAGGTCACATTGCACTAAACCATATGGCAATAAAGTGACAGAAATAATTATTATAAGATGGATATACTTAATTAATTATTGTAAATCATTTCCATAATGCGCTTTACATTATACAATGAATCATTTATATATCAAGCACTTTGAAAGTTCATTAGAGTTTGTATATGTGAGGAACTGTTCTTTTGAAGCACACAGAAGGTACAGTTGCTGAACATTTTTGCAATCTTCAACTGTCCAGTTTCAGTGATCTTGTGTCCACTGTAGCCTCAGATTACTGTTCTTGCCTGACAGGAGTTGAAACCGATGTGGTCTTCTGATATTGTAGCCCATCCACCTCAAGGTTTGAAATGCTTTTCTGCTCACCCCAGTTGTCAAGAGTGGTTATTTTCAGTTAGTCAAAAGAGTCACATTATGATTTTTAAACATGAATTATAAAATAGAAAAACATGCTATAATATTCAAAATATGCATTCTTTGTCAAATAATGTACATTATTGCAGTACCTCTTGTCCCAGACTGCCTAAAACACTCCGATTTCATTAAAGCGTCTCCTTCTGTAAAGCTCAGAGTGTCATTGGCCAACAGTCGGGAATGAAATGTCAGGAATGTCACGACTCTTAGTTTTAGCTTTAGAATCCAAGGTTTCTAAAGCTATTTGAAGCTTCTAAACAACATGTTGTCGTTTATTTATTTTTTTTGTTTTGTTTTTTTTTTTTTGTTTGTTTTTTTTGGCAGGTCTAGAGCAGTATTCTCTGTTAGACAGAATAAACCACTTTTGGTGAAATATGAGTTTTGGGACTTTGCAGAGCTTATACATGCACAGATACAGATACAGTTACAGATACAGTGGGGCAAAATAACTATTGAACGCCTTAACATTTTTTTCAGTAAATATATTTCGACTGAAGTTCTTCACATACGATTTTCACCAAACATCAGTATTAACTAAAGAAATCCACAAATATGAAGAATTCACAACATGAAAGTAATTAAATAAACTTTATTTGTAATAAAGTGGAATGACACATGAAAAAAAAACTATTGAAGACATTAAGAAAAAGCAGTTCTCCAAAGCAAGTTAAGGGAAAGAACCAGCTGAAATCCGTAAGTAGTTAAAAAGTAATTATACCTCCTACCTGTGCAAATTAATATTAGCTGGGTTAGTACATTGATGGTCTATAAAAAAAGTATTTTCATTACCAAGGTATAACACAAGAATCACCTCATGATTGGTAAAAGCAAAGAGCTCTGCCAGGACCTTCACAACCTTATTGCTAGTAAATTGATGGTCTATAAAAATTTGTAAATTGATGGACTATAAAAAAGTATTTTCATTACCAAGGTATAACACAAGAATCATCTCATGATTGGTAAAAGCAAAGAGCTCTGCCAGGACCTTCGCAACCTTATTGTTATGAAACATTTTCATTGAATCAAATATAGACATATTTCAAAACTTCTGAATCTTCCAGTAAGCACCATTGGGGCCATTATCCTCAAGTGGAAACAACATGACTCCGCCATCGACCGGCCATGCACAGGAGATCCTCGCAACATTTCTTACCAGGAAGTCAGAAGAATAGTCAGAAGAGTAGCAGAAGATCCAAGTACAACTCGAAAAACCTCCAGAAACACTTGGCTCCATCGTCATATTGTTTAATAGGCAATGCACTCCACCACCATGGCCACTATGCATGCTCACACAGAAAGACTGCATTACTAAAGAAAAGGTAATGTGAAGTTTGTTTAAATTTGAGACGACTCATTTGGACAAACCTATGAAATACTGGGAGAGTGTAGTCTGGTCAGACAAGATCCATGTTTGGATGTGGTATGTCACTGTACATCACCTCACAAACAGGTGGAAGCATCATGGTGTGGGGCTGTTTTTCATCCCACGGTACTCTCAGACTTCATATAATTGAAGGAAGGATGAATGGAGCCTTTTACTTGGAGAGTCTTGAGAAGAATCAGCTGCCATCCACCAGAATGATGAAGATGAGTTGTGGGTGGACTTTTCAGCAGGACAACGATCCAAAGTATACCGCAATGGTAACTATCGATTGGTTTCAGAGAAGCAAAATCAGGGTGTTAGAATGGCCCACTCCATCACCTGACTTGAATCCAATTGGACATTTGTGGAAATAGCTAAAGATCAAGGGTTAGGGGTTAGAAGGTAAGGGTTAGGGTTAGAATCTTCAAGATTTAAAGACAATATGTTTATAAGATCGGGCCAAAATCACACTTGAATACTGCGACCCATTAATTTATTCATACAGGAAGTGTCTTGAAGCTGTCATTACAAACAAAGGTTTTTCCACTAAGTATTAAATTTAAATTACATTTCAGTTAGTGTCTACTACACTCTTTTAGGCGTTCACTATTTACCACCTTTTATTGAAATGAAATGACTCTCATGAAGTCCAGCTAGTGAACCTATTCCACAAGAACCATTAATCTGTGTGTATAATGTAATCATTCCTGCTGACATTGTAATAGAGTGAGCCCAGTACTGCACTTAGACTTTCGCATACTCCCTGCATTGCCTCATGACTCTCTACAGTAATCTTTTTTTTTTTTAATTAATTCTTGTATTGGTCTTGTCTTCCCCTCTGTCTCATCACTGAAATGGTTCCTGTTTTCCCATGTGTTCACATGTACTGTGTTGTACAGTATCTCACAGAAATAAGTACACCCCTCACATTTTTTGTAAATATTTGATGATATCTTTTCATGTACAACACTGAAGAAATGACACTTTGCTACAATGTAAAGTAGTGAGTGTACAGCTTGCGTAACAGTGTTAATTTACTGTCCCCTCAAAATAACTCAACACACATTAATTCCTAAACCAATGGCATCAAAAGTGAGTACTTTTGTTGATTTTGGGAGTATTTTCCCAAGATCAAAGCCAACGTGAGCACTGACACCCACCTACAAATCAATGTACATCATGTGACCAATCAGCTCTGGTTTGGTTAGTCAGAAAGTTTATTTTTGATATTAATTAGATACATTAATCCACACCTTTTGATCAATTGGAAATTTCAACAGGTGTGGTATATGTATGATGAATTAGATGTGGATGCATCTATGAATTACACATCTCAGCTGACTGTGAGAACGGGATACAAATGAAGACTTTATTAACAAAGCATTAACAGATAGCCATGTCAGAATCAGGAAATGGGCAGGTAAAACATATAGGTACCAGAACCAATCTAAAGGGAGTGAGAAATCCAAGTGAAATTACAGAAGGTCAAGCGACTGTGACGGAAAAACACAAAGAGGCAAAGAAAAACTTATCCTTATACCTCCGTGATTGCTCATGAACCTGAAACAGGTGATGGGGGTGGAGCCAGTGATACAATAAGGAGAATTCGAATGCTGGGAGGTTCTTCATGAGGATGGACTGACACTCTTGGTGTGTCTAGAAGTTCAGATGAAATGCTTTTTAAAAACTACTTTTATTGTACAATTATTTTAAATGCAAACGTTTTGGTTATTAAGATAGAAATTGCATCAAGAACTGCTCTAAATTGCTTGTAGAAGAGGCACTAAAACATTTAATCACATTAAGCACATGCAGAAATAAAAGGTTGAATTCCACAATAATCAAATAGCACAAAGGATTATGCAAAGCTTAATCAAATTCACTCTGGGAGCATCACTGAGTGTAAATTTTACATATGGTTGTTTGTGTGGGAAAAAAGGTTAAGTCAAGAGACTCATAACGCAGAAAGAAGTTCCAGATATCTGATGCTGAACAGCACAAACAGATTATACATTATAGATTATACATTATAGGAAGCACATTGGCTTTGACCAGTACCTTCAATGGGCACTAATGTTTGAATAGACAGATTTATGTATTAGTTGAATGATGTAGATTCAGTTTTCTGTGAAGTTTTCAGTTTTCTTTTTGTGTCTCCTGCAGGAACTAAAAGACCACAGAGATGTAATCACAGCATCTCAGCATCAGACGCGTTCCTGGAACAGAATCAGCAAGACGGACGCAAGTGATAAAGAAAGAAACAAAGAAAAAAACAGTTCAGTTGCTCAAGGCAAGACTAAAAATGAGTAATTTACAATTGTAATCAACTGCCACACTCCTACAGATTTAGAGAGAGAGAGAGAGAGAGAGTGAGAGAGAGCGCAATATGAAGCAGCAGAAAACAGAATTTAGCAAAGAAGTAAAAATGCCTTGAAGCCTTAGCAACAGTCAGAGGCAAAGGAAAAGAGTTAAAAAGTTTTTGGATTGTGAAAAAAGTTTTTTGGGAAACTGATAAGAGAGAAGGAACAGCATAATTTTTACTTCTCCAGAATATCAAACCACTCCGGTGTCCCTGTTAAGTTAAAAATGGCTTCCATGCAAGTAACATCAAATATCCAGTCAATCCTGTTTCAGGAAACATCACATGTTAAATAACCTGAGAACCTGCAAATGAGAGAAAGTAAAAAAAGCACGTTTGAGAATGGTGCAGCTGGAAGATTTCAAAGTTAAAACCGTACAGCAAATATAGCACTGTTATGATTACAATGAAGTCAGTACTCACACCGCAAAAAAAAAAAAAAATAATAATAAAAATAAAAAATACACCAAGTGAATATATGTTGAATATATGTTGAGTATTTCCTATTATAAGATTACAATGAACCAAATGTACTGTACGATTAAACATATATACTGTATGCTAATTTATTAATTTATTGGGCGGCTGTGGCTCAGTTGGTAGAGCGGGTTGGCCGCTAATCCACTAACCGTGAGGTTGGCGGTTCGAATCCCGGCCCGGGTGACTCCACATGCCGAACTGTCCTTGGGCAAGACACTGAACCCTAAGTTGCCCCCAATGGCAAGCTGGCAGCTCTGCTACCATTGGTGTGTGAATGTGATCTCATTAGTAAGTCGCTTGTAAATGTAAAAATGATATTTCTGTAAAGCTGCTTTGAGACAATGTACCATTGTAAAAAAGCGCTATACAAATTGATAATTATTTATTGCATTTATTTCTAGAAAGATACAATAGGATATGGGCAGCTGTGGCTCAGTCAGTAGGGCGGGTTGTCCACTAATTGTAGGGTTGGTGGTTCGAATCCCGGCCCGGGTGATCCCATGCCGAAGTGTCCTTGGGCAAGACACTGAACCCTAAGTTGCCCCCGATGGCAAGCTAGCACCTTGCATGCAGCTCTGCTCCCATTGGTGTGTGAGTGTGTCTCATTTGTAAGTTGCTTTGGATAAAAGCGTCTAATAAATGTAAATATTTAAAGCTTGAAATTTGTAACAAAAAAAAGTCTAGAAATAGTTTTAATAATAAAATATTTGTTTCATTATAATTCAATAATTAATATTATAATGTTAATTCAAATAATAATTCAAGATAATACATATCTTGAATTTTATCAGTATGGTATTTTTGATCATTGATGAAAAACTTTGGAGTATCCTGCAAAAAAATAAATAAAATAAAATAAAAGTTATCTTAGCAAGTTATTATTATTTTTTTAAATGTACATTTTACATTTACAATTATACATTTATATTTATGGCATTTGGAAGATACTTTTATGCAGTGCGACTTACAGAAGTCTCTATCAATAAATACTGATACTGGTTTACTAGAGTGGACTAAGAATACAATTGAAAACTTTGAAAAACGTTGAAAATATAAGTAAGCAATAGTAAGAAAAGCACAGAAACAACACATTTTTAAATTATTATTATTAAAGTGACAATTTAAGTACTTCCCGAAGAGGTAGGTAGATGTGACTGTTTGCGCATCTAGAGGACATTCATTCCACCATGTAGGTGCCAAACAAAGAAAAGTCCTGATGCATGTCTTCCTTGTACACTGAGAGATGGTGGTATGGTGCTAGAGGAAAGGAGGGAGTATGGGGCAGTGCAGGGTGTGATAAGTGTTTTGAGTTAAGAGGGTCCTAGTCCATTTTTGGTTTTGTATGTGAGCAGCAGTGTTTTAAATCTGATACAGTAAGCTACAGGAAGCCGGTGGAGGGAGCGTAGCAATGGGGTGGTGTGGGAGAACTTAGGAATTTTGAAAACAAGTCAGTTGTATTCTGGATCAGTTGCAGAGGCTGAAAGGAGCTCAGAGGCAGGTCTGCCAGGAGTGAGTTGCAATAGTCTAGTCTCTAAATGACAAGGGACTGAACAAGCACCTGAGAAATAGACAAATCCTTCTGATATTGTAAGTGACAAATCAACATGAGCGTGTCAAATAAGTGGTTAACCTCAGATAACCTCGAGGTTGTGTGTAATGACTGAAGTTGAGATCAGAGAGTTGTTCAAGGAAATCACAAGGTTCTGACGTGGGGATGAACAGGAGTTCAGTTTTGCTGGGATTATTAAGTTTCACATGCTGAGATCTGAAACATGCGTGTCTGAGAAAGGGAAGGAGAGGATGAGTTGCGTGTCATCCGCATTGCAGTGGTATGAAAACCAATGTGAGGATATATGATATATGAACAGAAGAGGACCAAGTACTGAGCCTTGTGGAACATCAGATGAAGTTCTGTGTGGACCAGATCCCCTTCATGTCACCTAATATGTCTGACCATCCAGGTAGGAAGCAAACACAAATATAAGAGTTAATTCTAGGTGTAGATATTTTTTAAATCATTTAAGACCTAAAATTGTTTTTATTCAATTTCAAAGCTTATTTCAAGTATTAATTTCTAAAAAGAAGCAACATTATCTAACATTTAAGTAAGAAATGGGTAAATGTTAGAAATCTACAGTAATATTGATGCCCAGGACCAGTATAGAGTCAAAACCAGCAAAAATGGTGTATCACATGTTATAGAAAACAATCTTACCAGAACAAATGCAAAAGATTGAAATTGAAAATATTTTTTTTTGGAACTGTAAAAGTTAATCTCTAAAAAGCCCAAATTGTATTTTTTGGAAGGATTGATGTTTTTAATGAATATTTTAATTTTAAACTTTATTGAATTTGAATTTATTGAATGTGAGTGATTTTTATGTGAACGCTGCCATTTTGTGTTTGTATTTTCTGTGGGTCAGTCAAAAATATTTAAAAACTCAGTAATTGGTAAAAAACAATAACAAATGGGTATCAATATCAGAAAAGAAAAAGTGCAATGTCTAGAAATAGACATTATTTGTTATATTTGTTATGATAATCTCATATTGAGACATATTGGATAGAAATTACAACTCATTTCTTTATTCAAGATAGCTTTACTTGGAATGCGATTTAATTCAAAGCTAAATTATTGCATAACCTGGAAGGTGGTAATAATGTTAATGCTAATGATCAATTGGAAAGTTTGTACATTTTGACTATATTTTTAAAATTCAGAAAAAAAAAAAAATGTAAACACTACAGTAGAACAGTCAGGAAACATGAAGGCTTAGGAATCCAGAGTTCAGAGTTCAGATCCACTCTGATGGAAACTAATGACTTTAAAATGTTGATATTATAAATAATAGCTCAGATGGTGTGTTTCAGTTTTCAGTTCTGTTGTGCATGCCTCAGCTTTGATCTATTACATTTTATGTGCTAATGTACCAAACCCAGCAAAAAAAATATTGATGATAGATGATAGCTCTTTTTCTTAAAGGTGTTGGCAAAGTTGGCAAAGTGCAATTAGGCATTACCCGGCTAACAGGGAACATTCTCAGAACTTTGGCCAACTTTTCTCACAAAATCTCTAAATAACTTTAAAGTGTTTATTTTTGATAAAACACAACTACAATCATTTCACACAAAAAGACTCCCCTCAGCAGCCCCTCAACCTCCCCTCGCTATTCACTCACTCATTTTAATAGAGACAGCTCCAGTCTACTTCTCAGAGCAATTTAGCAATTTTTTTCAAAAAATGCACCTATGTAGAGACTTTTTGGAAACACTTTAGCTACTTTCTGTAGAAGAGAGTGGCCAGTACTGCCACTGTGATCATTTTACATGTAAATATAGCTGAAATCACAGCGCAGCCGTTTTTGTCAGAGGTTGTCATGGTTATAAATCAGGATTTTAGCAGTACAGAGCGGCAGCTTGGAAGTGACTGCTGGTTAACATGTAATCCTTTAATTCGCCCGGATTCAGTCAGTATTTCATAGTTGTTCCATTGTCTGAAAACAGAAACAGAGAAAATATGTAAATGAGAACAGCTTTATTGGGAATTTGGCTGTATTAAAATACAGCATGTGAGCACAGAGAGCAGGAAAGGAGCAAACATGTCAAGGGATGAATGAAAATATGACACAATGATGTAATTAATATGCTAATTAACGTATGACATTAATCATCTAGTGACATTTAGCAACTTCCTTTTAAAAGTTGTTGGCAACAGTGCTCCTGTCATATATATATATATATATATATATATATATATATATATATATATATATATATATATATATATATGGAATGTAAAAAATTATAAATAATCAATAGGTTTGAATGACCTCTCTTGTATAGTCTTCTCTTGTATAAACAAGAAAATAGTGCTTGTGTGATGCCTACATGTGTATTGTCACAATTGTTAAGTTGAATTGTGTATTGGCCTGTTTAAAAGGATCATTTTGAATGTATTTTTGCAATGGATTTGAGTAGTAGTTTTGAGGGTGCAATTGCTTAATTTTGCCACAAGTCATTTACACAAGTCATGCACGATGCTTCCACTTCTCAGACAGAGAACAGCCCGCCTAGCGGTCACGATTAACATCAGCTGTGTCTGATTTTCCTGTACAGGTTAGTAATGTGTGATATTTTGCTGCAATACATTTATAAGACTAAGATTTTTAGGACTTTTAAAGCCTTAATTATGTTGTTCTGACAATGTTTTATGTGTAAAACAATGGTTTATTCAGTTGAGAGACGTTGAATTGAAGTCTAGCTAGCTCCCATGTAAAAAGTGTAAGTGACGTTGTGGCCTTCCAACCTTGACATTTATTTTGTTTATGGTCATTGCTCCTGGACATGTGCACCTTTTCCCTGTATTTGTTAAAGCTAAAGTTTATAAAGTATGGTTATTTCAATATTTGTGTATATATAGTTGTAGTGTGTTGGTAAGGTTAAAGAGAGGTTAAAGAGAGGTATTTTGTAGAACTTAGGCCTCTGTATTGTTTTTATATTTTGTATTTGCAAATGTAGTAAAAGTGTGAAATAAGTAGGCTTAACAGTATTAAAGCTACTGGATGTATATGATTTTGGAGCTAGTGATAGCAGTTACTGTGAGTTATAGTACCAGTTAAGACCGGGATAGGTGAAGTATTTCTGTTGAACTTAACAACAGATTTGTACATTTATATAATTTGTAAAATACGTTATTATGCTGTAATGTGATGCTAAATGTGTAATTTGTTACAAGGAATATTATTGTGAAAGTGGTTTAAATGAAGAAGAATAAAAAATATAATTTTAAGATTCTGTTTAAAAAAGACAGAGGACCGCCTTCTAAGCGATCACAATCTCCTGTGTCTGATTTTCCTGTACAAAACAGGACACAATATCTGTTCACAGGTTATTCATAGTCCTAGTCCTAGGAATACCTGGAATGTCATTAGTAAGCATCTGTACAAACCCTGCTTACAGAACTCTTTAGATACTTGCATGATGACACCACACACCTCAAATAGCAAAGGGAACACCAGACACTAGGGTTTTAAATAAGACAGGTTCCACCTGTGAAGGTGTGATAAATGTAGGGGTGTATTAAATTTATCCAACTGACGGATCTTTTTTTTTGTTAATTTAAATTGTGAAAATTACTGCGTTCTCACAGGTTTATTAAAAAAAAAAAAAAAAAAGTATATGTGTGCCACAATTATTGACACCCTTTAAGTCAATACTTTGTGATACCTCCCTTTGCCAAGATAACAGCTCTGAGTCTTCTCCTATAATGCCTGATGAGGTTGGAGAAAACATGGTGAGAGATCTGAGACCGTTCCTCCATACAGAATCTCTCCAGATCCTTCAAATTTTGAGATCCATGCTGGTGGACTCTCCTCTTCAGTTCACCACACAGGTTTTCTATGGGTTTCAGATCAGAGGACTGGGATGGCCATGGCAGGACCTTGATTTTGTGTTCAGTAAACCATTTTTTGTGTTGATTTTGATGTATGTTTTGGATCATTGTTTTGCTTGAAGATCAAACCATGGCCCATGTTAAGGCAGAGGCTGTCATGTTTTCATTCAATATCTGTTGATATTGAATCCATGATGCCATGTATCCTAACAAAATGTCCAGGTCCTCTTGCAGAAAAACAGCCCCAGAACATTAAAGAGCCACCACCATGTTTAACCATGGGCATGATATACTTTTCCATATGGCTACCTCTCTGTGTGCCAAAACCACCTCTGGTGTTTATTACCAAAAAGCTCTATTTTGGTTTCATCTGACCATAGAACCCAATCCCATTTGAAGTTCCAGTAGTGTCTGGCAAACTGAAGATGCTTGATTTTATTTTTGGCTGAGAGTTGAGGTTTTTTCTTGAAACCCTTCCAAACAACTTGTGGTGATTGTAAACATCTTCTTCACAGTGTGTTGAGACACCTAAATGGTACACCTATATAGCTCTTTTATCCAAAGCAGTTTACACTGTTTCTCATTCACCCATTCACAGACCAATGGTAGCAGAGCCATGCAAGGTGCTAGCTTGCCATCGGGGGCAACTTAGGGTTCAGTGTCTGGCCCAAGGACACTTCGGCATGGGATCAAACCCCCAACCCTACGATTAGTGGATTAGTGGACAACCCGCTTTACCGACTGAGCCACAGCTGCCCATGTCCAATTCCAGGTTGTTGCATAACATTTCCAGTTGACTGGACCTTCTTAATTATTGCCCTGATGGTTGGAAATGGGCATTTGCAATGCTTGTGCTATTTTAATGCTATGTAATGCTTGTGCTATTTTAATGCAATGCAATGCTTGTGCTATTGGCTGGCTCATCTAGTTCTGGACATTTGAGTACTTCTTCCAAATGTTGTACCCACCTGGCAGCCTGGTCTTTCTCTGATGTTATTTGACCACTCAACTCATCTTGTAATCCATACACAGTTCTACTCGTGCTGCAGCCTGTTCAGCTTCATTTGTCAATTTCTAAACAAAGCTTTTCTTATTATTACTAGCACTTCTCTTTACTTCTCTATCTTTGGTCTTAAACTCTTCTTGCACTCACTGAATGAGTCTGGGTGATCTAGCACTCAATAGTTTTCCTTGGCTACTCTTCTTTCATCTATATTATTCCAAGTACCAGGGGTTAACCATGCCTTGTCCCTCTTTTTTGTCTAGCCAATCACTTCTTTTGCAGTATTGTCATGATTCCCCGGTAAATCAGTGTGCAACATCACAAATGCGCAAGCACCTGCATGCCGATATAGACAGTTGTTGACATTCCAAACACGTGGACTTTGTTATGTTTCTGTCATGTCTCCTCCCCTTGTATGTCATTGGCTAAGCTGTCACGTGTCTGTATTGCTCTCAGCTGTTTGTGACAGAATATTCCGCCCAACTATGGATGCAACACGTGGACAAGAGAGACTTTGTGGAGTAGCAGGACAGTACCGTATCGGCAATCGCTCGGATTACTGGTACACCGTGGAGCTTCCACCACAGACAGCGGGATTGGGGAGCTACCCGTTGGAGTTCCTGTTCAGCTGCCAGGAGTATTTCTGCAGCCTGGCATATCCCAAGCCTACTAAAGTACAATGGATCGGGTTCTTGGGGTCCAGGCCGTGACTGGGCAGAGCAGCTGGTGAGTGCTGGGTCCTCTGCCCTCCATGATGTCACTCAGTGTTCGGAACTTTTCATGAAGGAGTTTACTCAGAAAGAGCAGCTTCATGGCCTGGATTTGCTGGGGTGGAGGATCAATGGACAGCCCCAGCCTGACCCGCCATTTGACCACTACTATGAGGAGATTGACAGGGCAGTATCAACCAATGCAACTCAGAGTCTGGTCAAGTCAGAAAAGGAATCTCACAGATGTATGACTGAGGGCTGCAATGTCCCACCTGCAGAAAGCTGGGCCTCCAGGAAGTATTCTTCTGCTCAAGGGAGTGCTTCAGGAGCAGCTGACGTCAACACAAGTGGCTACATAGAAAACCCCCGATGACATGCCAGCCAGAAGCCAACATAGCAACCTCAGTACCAGAGCTAGAACCTGAGAACCACAAGGTGGGCTCACCTGCCGAGCTCCAGCCGGAGGTTGACCTGGCAACCTCAGAGCACAAGCCTGCAGATCAAGTTTCGTTCATGTCCAAGCCTTCAGATCAAGTTTCGCTAATGTCCAAGCCTGATGACCAAATTCCGCTCATGTCCAAGCCTGCAGACCAAGTTCCGCTCAAGTCCAAGCCTGCTAACCAAGTTCCACTCATGTCCTAGCCTGCTGACCAAGATCCGCTGCATCCGTAGGTTCACCTGGCGACCTCGGAACTCGAACCTGAGACCCACGAGGTGGGCTCATCTGCCGAGCTCCAGCCGGAGGTCAACAGGGAGGCTTGAGCGTCAGAGCTCCAGCCTGAGGGTTAACCTGGCAACCTCAGAGCACCAGCCTGAGACCTACGAGGAGGTCTCAGCACCCGAGCTCCAGCCAGGAGTCAACATAGCGACCTCAGAACCAGAGCTAGAACCTGAAACCCACGAGGAGGTTTTACCTGCCAAGCTCCAGCCAGAGGTGCACATGGTGACCCCAGAGCTCCACTGTGAGACCCATCAAGAGGTTTCAACACCCGAGCTCCAGCCACAAGCCAGTATGTCAACCATTGAGCTCAAGGTTGAACATGAGACCCATGAGGGGTTCTCAGTTCCATAACTCCTGTATCAGATCAAGTTTCTGCTAGAGGTCAACAAGGTGACCTCCCAAGCCCAAGTACTGTCCCAAGTGTCTATTAACACAGACAACCAAGCCCTGCTCATGTTTAAGTCAGCCGACATTAACGATCAAGCCCGGCTCACGTCCAAGTATTCTGACACGGCCGAACAAGTTCTGCTCATGCCCGAGTCTGCCAAAACAGACAGCCAAGTTCTGCTCACGCCCGAGTCTGCTGACCTGTCCAACCAAGTTATGCTCATGCCTGAATCTGCTGACACAACCAGCCAAGTTCAGTCTGCAGGCTCCACTGAGTACATCGCTCTGCTTTCATGCTCGGCCGAGGAAGTGGTTTTGTGCGCTTGTGGAGCAGAGCAGGCAGCTCATGGAGGAAATCGCTCAGCTCTGCCGCCTTTGGGAGCTACGCAGCCAGCCGACGCAAACTCTGGGCCCCTGGCGGGGGCTATTTCCCACTCTCCCTCCCCTGTGGGGGATCTCATGCCGCCTTCATGTTCCGCCGAGGATGTCGCTCCGCTCTCCTGTTCAGCTGAGAGAGTCTCTCTGCCTTCCTGTTCAGCTGAGGACATTGCTCTGACTTTCTGTTCAGCTGAGGACGTCACTCTACCTTTCTGTTCACCTGAGGACGTCACTCGACCTTTCTGTTCAGCTGAGGACATCACGCCGCCTTTCTGTTCAGCTGAGGACGTCGCTCTGCCTTTCTGTTCAGTTGAGGTCATCGCTCTTCCTTCCTGCTCGGCGGAGGTCGTCACTCTGCCTTCCTGTCACTTTGCTTTCCTGCTCTGTTGTGAGTGTCGCGCTGCTTTCCTGCTCTGCCATGTGCACCTCTCAGCGTTTTTGTTTCTCCTGGACTGCTGCACGGTCTCCTGGCTCTGCTTAGGAAATTCTGCCCAGGGGACCGGGGCCGCCGATGGTTGGGGTGTTTCATGGCGCTCCAGGAGTAGCGCCTTTTGGAAGGATGTTCTGTCACGATTCCCCCCTGAAGCAGTGTGCAACAGCGCGAGCACCTGCATGCTCGATGTAGACATCTGTTGACATTCCAAACACGTGGACTTTGTTATGTTTCTATCATGTCTCTTCCCCGTGGCTGTCATTGGCTAAGCTGTCATGAGTCTGTATTGCTCTCAGCTGTTAGCTTTTATGACACTGATTTAGCAGGCATATATACCGCGCACCTCCCAGCACATGGCGCACAATATTGAATGAATGAATGTCAATTTGTAAGTGTTTAGATAACTTTAGCTTCTTTGAGATAGAGCACCATAGTCCATGTTCATGACACGTGTTCCTGTTTTGTTTCATTCATGTTAATGTAGATCACACTGGCTTATTACACTGGAGATTACAAACTCGCTCTCAGTTTGTAGTCTATGTTAAGGTTTCATGTTAGTGTATAGACCCCATTATCCCAAGACCTCGACATTGCATTCTGCCTCGCCCTATATTGTTCTGTTTGCATGATCGCCCGACCCTCGCCTGTTTTGGATTACCCTATTGGATTACGTGTGTTGGATTATACTCTCTGCCTTTCTTAAATAAAACTGCGTTTGCATCCAGCCTTATCTCTCCGCTGTCACGATTTGTGACAAGTATCTGTAAGAACCGCGTTGATGTTAACTCATAGTTCTACCACATTATCTGCGCTTGTCCATCTCTACCCGCTAGTGCTTAACAATGGTTCCTCAATTTGATCGAAAATGATTTGACAATTCTAGCTGACATAACTTGCGCTGACATCAAAGATCTTTTGCTGCTGCTATTTGGTGTTTTTTTTTTTTTTTGTGGCCTGCAGTTTTAGCTTAATTTTAGCTATAAAATGCCTATTTTGTCATACATGTCTCCTATCATCAAAAGCAGATCATGCTGTGGGACACTTTGATGGTCTGTTGTAATTGCTCATGCAGTCATATTTGTCAACATCTGTTGCCTCATTGGTAGGAGCATAGCACTACAGTATTATCAGTTTACAGTACTTGGAATTGAATCTTACTCTGATTAAATGTTCACTGATGGGTTCCCAATCTAGCTGACATTTAGCTACATCCTTCTTTATAATTAGGGCTACTGAATGAAGTTCGTCTTTGCCAGTGAAGAGGATGGTTCATGGTTGGTAACTTCCCTTGTTACCTTACGACCTGAACCAGTCCATCTGCTTTCACTAATACCCAGTATGTCCAGATTATATCTGTCAATTTCTTTGATGGCCTGTGCTGTTTTGGATGTCTCGTACACGGTCGGCACGTTCCAAATACCAAGATGGACTATAGACTTAGGCCCCAGCAAACTCTCATTGAAGCTGCTGACTCCCCTAGCAGGGTTTTCATCTGAAGCTGTCATAGTGTCACTTGAGTGACTAGAGTCTACTGTCGGGTCTGATGATGGTATCTGTACTGTTGCAATTGCGGTTTCTAAACTTAGTCATATTTTTTATGAGGTGAGGTAGTTGACATGCCCTTGCCCCAACCTGAAGGACCGGGTGTTGTCCTTCGTCTGGTCCCTCTCCTGAGACCTGTTCAGCATGGTTAGACCTATCAGGGACCAAGTTTCCTCCAACATCACTATTCAGAGTCATAAAGGCATGTAACCCATTGTAATAAAGTTTTGAATATTTTTTTCCTAACCTTAGAAAAGCATTAAGAGGTGTTTATATAATGAGACAATGGAACACTCTAATAATGTTTTCAATGTTTTTTATAACCTTAGAGCAACATTAAGCGAAGGTTTATATAATGAGGGAATGAAACAGTCTAATAATGTTTTGAAAAAACATTTTTATAACCAAGCAAGAACGTTAATACAACGTCTAAAAACTGGATGTTTAGAACATTCCTAGAACATTCAGAAATATATATTTTTTAAACTTATGTGAACGTTAGGGAAACGTTCTTATAACATAAAATTGTTAGCTGGGTAGGAGGTGCTGTGGATGACGTCAGCGAGGTCATGATTTTAGTGTTTCGACCATGTCATTACCTGCCACAATGCTTATAATTTTGTCACCACTAAACACACTTTTAAGTCTGCAGCTAAAGCTTTAAAGAGTGCATGTGCAATTTGAAATGCCTCATAAGATACTTGCATGACTTAAGCTTTGAAATGCTAAATGGGATGGGAAAAAAAAAATAAAAAATATCCTGCAAAGCTAAGCATCTATAATTAATGACCAGAATAAGTTCCAGTAGCCAGAAAAAGAGCTGGACGTCTTTGAGTCTTTAACAGGAACAGTCACAGAGGGAAAATGTGAAGCCTGTCTCTTTTTATCTGCTTTCCATCTCTCAAACGTCTGATGGGTCTTATCTTCACAAAAACAGAAGTGCATACACACCTGAACACACACACACACACACACGCACACAGACACGCACACACACACACACACACACACACACACACACACACACACACACACCAGCTTTTGTCAAGCTATATGTCATGCTCAGCTTTCAGTTATCATTGTCACACAGCCAGGCCTGCTATCACATCAGGTAAGCAGGGTTAAATAAAATGAGATGGCTTTCACGTTCTCTCCTCTTTCACTCTCACTGTGAAACTAACAGGTATGAGAGATCAGACGCACTTTGAGGTCTCGGACACAGACTGAGGCTGCATGCTAACACTCTCTCCTTTATATGCAAATCTCTATGCTTCCTGTCTTAGTCCAGTGTCAAGAGGGAAAATAAATGAAACGACACCCTGCAGGTGATGAGAGTGACAGCACAGACACTGAAGGCTGATTTATACTTCTGCGTTAATGCGTCTTTGCATCCATCAATCCATAATTAATAGACATATTTAATGATTTAAACACTAGTTAAATTGAAGTGCTTTGACACCAGAGCCACTCATACTGCTAAATATAGATGCTTCAGTATTGCTTTCAGTGAGATTCACTTGGTTGATGATTCATCATGCAAGGATTCTGTTCCCAGCACTTTACAAACAAAATGATGTTTGTTTTCTCTTCTATTTATTTTCCTACAGTGAAACACAGAACTCGCATTGTTTTTCAGTTTTTTTTTTTTTTTTTTTGCTGTATAAATAAGTAAACTTTGGTGTGGTTTATGCGATGGAGCCTACTAAAGTAGGACATACTTCACTCTGTCCGAGCGTCCACTTACGATGTCCTGACATGCTCACAGAGAAACACTGAACATGGCCCTGACACACTGAGCATGCTGAGGAAAATCTGCCATTGATATTGATATATAAAATACATATATTTTTTTTATCAAAATGTATGAGTGTTTTGGGCGCACGGTGGCTTAGTGGTTAGCACGGTCGCCTCACACCTCCAGGGTCGGGGTTTGATTCCCACCATGTGAGTTGTTCGCATGTTCTTCCCGTGCTGCGGGGGTTTCCTGCGGGTACTCCGGGTTCCTCCCCCAGTCCAAAGACATGCATCGTTGCATGATTGGCATGTCCAAAGTGTCCGTAGTGTGTATGTGATTGTACCCTGTGATGGATTGGCACCCTGTCCAGAGTGTACCCTGCCTTGTGCCTGATGCTTTCTGGGATAGACTCCAGTGACCCTGAAGGAAGGATAAGCGATACAGAGAATGGATGGATGGATGGATGAGCGTTTGGGAAGTAAAGCATTCTCTCCATCTAGCACACATTATTTATTTATGTATTTATTTATTTATAATTACCTACTTGTAGGTAGGTAATACTATACTACTATGTTTTAGCTAACCATAATGTGAGACGGGATATTTAGCCATAACAATAAATAACCTAATAAAATGACCTCCAGTCAAGTTTGTGGTGCTCACATGATTACTAATCGCATTCACCTGTTAGCAGGCACACTACTGCCTTAAAAAAAAAAAACTCAGACTCTCAGTGTTATTCATTCTCACTTTTAACATTGTGTCTGTGACAAATCAAAGCCTTACTTATCTGACTCTATTGATTGCTGTTTTGAGTGTATCCTGCTTCACATCACTGATTTAATCATGTCTAGTTTGAACGTGTTTTCCTAGCCCTTTGATTTGCTTTGATCATTTTTGATAAAGGCAGAAAACCTGCACTTGCATTTGTTCCTCTGCTTCATGACACTCAATAAGGTCAAAGCAGATGCAGCTTTTCAAACTGTGTTGAAACTATTTTGCCTTTTATACGTCTCTTATGTACAGTATACTTAGCATCGAATTTAATATTTATCACATTAGCTCCTTCTTGAACAGTAGAATTCCAAGGTCTTGACTTAGTTCAGATATATTTGCATTTAAATCTAATCGGGAAACCTACACTCCCAAAAACTGTCATTCCAGAATACAGTTTCAGAAACACTGTTTTGAGAGAAAAGAAAAAAAAAATCTACCTACAACTCTTACACTTTTAGACAAAAATTTGGAAGTACATAATTTCATAAAAAAAAAAAAAAAAATAGTTACATCTAGAACCCTTACAATTTCAATAAAACGAGAATAGAACCCTTACACTTTTACATAAAATGGACTAATTCTAGAACCCTAACAATTTCGGATAAATAATACTCAAATAAATACTTTCATAAAAAAGTTTAAATCTAGAAATCTTACACCTTAAGCAAAAAAAAGAGCAAGTCTGGAACCCTAACACTAGAATAAATTCTGGAAATACATACTTTAAAAAGGTTCAATCTATAACCCTTACACTTTCGAAAAAAAGATCAAGAAATCTTTTAGAAAGAAAAAAAAATCTAATTAATTCTAGAACCTTTACACTGTCAGGAAAAACAAAAAAAAGAGTACATCTAGAACCCTTACACTTTCAAACAAAACAAAAATCTAGAACAGTTATACTTTCAGAAAAACAATATAAAACGATTAAGTCTAGAACAGTTAAACTTTCAGAAAAAAACTGTCAATAACACATACTTTCATCAAAAAGCTTAAAGATAGAACCCTAAACTTTAGTTTAGAAGTCTAGAACCCTTACACTTCTAGAACAGAAATATTATATCTAGAAACCTTGTACTTTCAGACACACTTACAGAAAAAAAAGGTTAAGTGAGAACCTTATACTCTGAGACACTTTTAGAAAAACAAACCTTTGAAAATACTGTGCATTCAATATAAAACACAGCTTTTTATTTTATTTCATCTGGCGTAATTTTTAACTCCTTAAACTACCAGGAACTTTCCATCAGCAGGTAACTACAGCCACTGCAATTTGTTATAATAATAATAATAATAATAATAATAATAATAATAATAATAATAATGTTGTTATTATTATTATTATTATTATTATTATTATTATTATTATTATTATCATTAAGTTCATTGTCTGAAATGAATGTAAATAGAACCCCTTTAGGAACCATTGCAAAACTGTTTAATGACTAGAGTGGTGAAGGGTTTTAGCCATCACTCTGTGTGGGTGAGAGAGAGAGAGAGAGAGAGAGAGAGAGAGAGAGAGAGAGAGAGAGAGAGAGACCCCTGATTCAGGAGGATGTTTAAAACAAGACTCAGGCTGTAATGGTTTGATGAATCCCAATGTGCTTATTGATTAATAAACACTCACAGGAGCCCATTTCGCAGATGTACTGCCGCCGCCTCTCTCCACTAAAGCGCTTTCCTGGACAAATGTCTTTCGGCTTCAGCGCTCCAATCTCGGCCGGGTTGTTTTTATGTGCCAGTGTTTTGCACCCCTTGCTTTTGTGTCTCTGCTTGATTATCTGTCTCTCTGCCTATGAATAATCATAAATCACGCACCTAAAGGGCTTCTCTATAAATTTCATTACCAAAGAGTACCAAATGGAGGAGAATGTATGTTATCAGCATACTCTGCATGAGAATGCAGTTTGGATAGTCGTTTTCATCTGTAGGCTATCAGCACAAGTGATCACGGCAGTAAAAGCTATATATCTCACCCAAGTGGATCATATATTCAATGTTATGCAGTCTTTATGCAGACCCTGGTTAGAAGGGTTTGGGATTAACCCTTACTGCAGAGCTGGCATGGAAAAGCGGGTGAGATGAAAAGTAGCACAATATAAATATTTAAATGATCATTTCAGGTCTGCTAACCATTACACATTTTATGTAGGAGCTGCGGATTTTAACATTTTGATGCAAAATTATCCTAAAACAGCATTTCTCTTGTTGTCCCTAATAAAAAGAGCAGATAAGCCAATGGACATAAGAATCCGGAATGACTGACAGCTGTAAAGGTGTTTTGAGGTTTCCACTTGAAAGATGAGCTGATGCAGCATGCTTACTTTCTGTCATAGTACATGGAGATTTTTTTTAGTGTACAAAGTCTATACATTTATACCCGACTTCACTAACATTAACTGCTACATATATAATATCAGTTAACTATATTTATTATGGATGCGACCCAAATCATTTTGGTTGAAAGTAGTCAAAAAAAAGGTTGAACATTTTTGTTTATGGAAAAAAAAAAAAAAAAAAAAAAAAAAAAACATTAAAAGTGTGGCAACGTGTCATGCATGCTGTCACACAGCTCCAGAGTCCTGGGATTGGTCCTGAGTGATGGTGGCTGTGTGAAGTTGAATTTTATTTTAAATTATCTTAAATTATTTTTATTTTAAATAGACCTTATCAAATCGTGTTAGCTGCACAGAAACAAACTGAGTTAATGCAGATCAATTCATTCATCTGGAACTGATGGAGACATTTGAATCAAGTGATCTACACATTTGAAGTCAAACACATCTATTGTCTTGCGTTTGTCTTGTCGTTCATGTTGCTTTTTGCGTTTTGCCTTGCCTTGCCTTCCATAGTTTAGACCATATATCGTATGTTTTGCTGTTTTGTATGTATTCTCCTCTTTAGTTGTTATTTTTAGTGCATAATAAAAGGTCTGCACTTCACCTCCATTTTGTGACAGGTTCCACACAAATTTTACTACAACATACATTTATCTCTTGCACTTAACTTGTTGGTTCCATGTGAACTGATTTACTTGAACACAGCTTTGCTTCATCAGTTTGTGTACAGTTAATAAAAAAAAACAAGCACCCTCTTATAGGTCAGGATACTTGTTATTTTATGATTGAGTTTACATGCACTCTAAAAAATACTGGATTATTTTCTCTACCCAAACACTGGGTTTTTGGTCATTTAATTATTATTATTTTTTTTTTTCTCTGTCTTGGGTAGTTTTTGTGTTGTGTAGTTTTGTGTAACCCAACCATTGGGTTAGTGGCTGGGTTATATTCACTGACAGTTGAATCAATTCATCCCTTTCCGACCCGACACCTCAGCCCAGATCCTTGGGTGAAATGAACTTACCACGGACTGTTTGAATTCTTTCAGGTGGAGGTAGTGGTTTTCACATGGACAGCTGTTGCAAAACTGTGCAATAACAGTCCAGTTTACATGCCATTAAATGCACCGTTATCTTTGTTAGACTTGGCTTACTTGTTTGTAATGGCCACTGGATCACATGTTGGTTACTCAGTTCTTTGGAAAACTGGTTACTCAGTTTTAAAAGTTTCCTTTGATATATTGATCTGACATTTTCATCTGAAATATGTGACTTCTTTGAGTTATTTACTTCAAAGTCACTTTAGCAGCTCTAGCAATACATTTCAGAACACCGTCTTGTGTATAAATAAAGCAGATTGTCACATAATGAACGCAATGGAGGTTAGGATGGAGGCACGTGCAGTTAAAGACTTTTATTTGAGAAAGTCAAGCAGACAAATTCAAATCATGTAGCGTGGTCGAAATAACAGGCAATGGGTCAGGCGATCTACAAACAGGCATAAACTGGGCAAGGCTAGAATCAGAAATGAGAAACGAGAAATAAGGTCAATAAACATGAATTAAAAATGAGAAACAAGAAACAACCGCTTGGTAATGAGATAATACTCAATACTACTCGACGTACAAAGAGACACGGGGGGTTTAAATGACAAATGTATTCAGGGGTAAGACACAAGACAGCTGAAAACAATTATGCAACACCTATGGGAAACTACCAATGACAAGACAGGGGGCGAGACAAGACAAAAAGAATAACAAGCACATGTAGAAAGTAAACAAAGTCAATGTCACTGAAGACCCAAAAGCGTGCATTGCTAAGAGCAAACACAGCAGGAATGTGTGATGTGCTTTTTAATTAATTTTAATTACATAATTTATTTATTAACATAAAATCTTTTTTTTTTTTCCTAATTAGGATCTTGAGGCTGCAGAAATGGACAGACACATTACAATAAACTGTAGGAGGATGTGCTAGACATTTATGTGAAACTTAAAATGCTGCCACTCTGATGTATTTATATGCTGTGGATGGCAATGAAAGAGTTTCGCAGGATAATTGACTTGGAAAGCTGTAAAGTACTTTCCCGTCTACACAAGTCACTTTTCAATCCACAATTAGCTCATAAGTACTTGAGTCTCTGTGCCTGACAATGACAACCTCTTACCACATATCTGAAAGAGATTAAAATGGATTAATGGGCACAAAGTCTACCTGATATCCCAATGAAGTGTCTCTTTTCTCAAAATAAGCTTAAGTGATTTCCTTTATTTAGATCCTAATTTTAGGTTTTAGGTTAGGTTTAAGCCAGAAGTCATGGAATTTGATGTTTGATTGTTACAACAAAGTTGATTTATAATCAAATAATTTAAATTTACAGTTGAATTGTCTTTATTTAATTATTATTGTTCTTTTAATTAATTGTTTCGGGGGTTTCCTCAGGGTACTCTGGTTTCCTCCCCCAGTCAAAAGACATGCATTGTAGGCTGACTGGCATATCCAAAGTGTCCATAGTGTATGAATGTGTATGTGATTTTGCCCTGCATTGAATTGGTACTCCATCCAGGGTGTCCCCTGCCTTGTGCCCCACGCTCCCTGGGATAGACTCCAGGTTCCCCATGACACAGTAAGGATAAGCGGTACAGAAAATGGATGGATAGATGTTGCAGTGATGGTAAGCACAGCCCACCATAATGAAAGTTATTATATTTATGAATAAGTTCTTATAGATATAATCTGTTTAGACAACACTGTAAATAATGTTAACTTGAATTGAATGACAATTTTAATAAAAAAAAAAAAAAAATGTGTTTAGTCAGTGGGTGGTTTAGAAATAAAAAAAGGGTCTTTGGCTGAAATAAGTAGCCACAAGTTTATCATACACAATTAAATAATATGCCTATGTTTTGAATAGTTTTGAATTTTTTTTTTTGTTATATAACTTAAATACAGTAATGTGAAAAAATAAGAGGAAATTGTTGACCTTTTTGACATATTTGCTTTTTCAAACATTTATTCAACAGAATTATCAATAGACGTAATGTTCTTCTGTGGGGAAAAAAAAAATAAAAATATTTGGAAGCTAGTATTGCCTGCTTAAGCAGAAATAACTTCTAGTAGGCATTTTGCATAATTGTCCACCAGTCTCTGACATCTGCTTACTGGCCTTCTTGACCACTCTTCCATGCAATATTTTTTCAGTTGTGAGATGTTTGAGGGTTTTCTTGCATGCACTGCCAGTTTCAATGGCCTTTTTATAACCCTACATTTCCTCTTTTTGAGCCATTTCTTGCTGGATTTGCTAGTGTGGTTAGGATCATTATTCCTGTTGAAAGGTCCACTTTCAGTTCAACTTCAACTTTCAGACAGATGACCTCACATTATCGTCACGCACTCTTTGATATGATGCAGAATTCATAGTTGAATCAATGAATGCAAGCTGTCCAGTCTCTGAGGCAGTGAAGCAACCTCAAACCATAACATTTCCACCACTGTGCTTCACAGTTGCTATGAGGTGCTTCTCCAGAAAAGCTGTATTTGTTCTGCACCAAACATGTCTGCTGTTACTGTGGCCAAACAACTCTATCTTTGATACATCTGTCCAGAGCACATTACTCCATAAGGTCTGATCTTTGCGTATATGGTCGTTGGCAAACTGTAGTCTTGCAAAGGCTTTTTTCCTGACATGCCTTCCAGGCAGGTCAACTCTGTGCAATTTCTTTCTGATTGTAGAAGCATGCACTTTGACACCAACAGTTGCAAGATTTACTAGCAGATCCTGTGGAAACATTTTGGGGTTCTTTGAGAAAAACTGTAATATACTGTAAAGTGTCATCCTTTTTCACCCAGAGGACAGCTTAGGTCCTTTTTTGAACTTGAGGGTTCTTCCTTATACTATTTCAAGGAGGTTTGCTTTTCCTGCCAATTCTGCCTTTGGCTTGTTCATTAGTGAACAATGCCAGGATTTCTGTAAAGCAGCTTGACACATCATTTACATACTAGTAAACACCTAGAATTCACTTTAACATAGTCTTCCATAGGTACAAGTTCTGGTATGTATACATTACATTATTATTATATTAATTTAAACATACCAGATGAGTATGTAACAAATGTAGGATATTTATAGTTTAATGAAAGTTCCAGAGCAGTATTTTTTACATCCTGAGTTTCCAGCTTGAATATAATGCAATAATCATTTATTAGACGCTTTTATCCAAAGCGACTTACAAATAAGAGCACACTCACACACCAATGGTAACAGAGCTGCATGCAAGGTGCTAGCTTGCCATCGGGGGCAACGTAGGGTTCAGTGTCTTGCCCAAGGACACTTCGGCATGGGATCACCCGGGCCGGGATTCGAACCACCAACCCTACGATTAGTGGATTAGTGGACAACCCGCTCTACCGACTGAGACACAGCCGCCCTAATCGACTATAAGCTGCTGGATGTAATTTCTAGTAAACTCAAATCCCAATGATCCAGCCCCACTAGAGGATAGTTAAGATTCTTTTTCAGCATGATAACGAGCCCAAACACACCTCCAAGATGACCACTGCCTTACTAAAGAAGCTGAGGGTGAAGGTGATGGACTGGCCAAGCATGTCTCCTGACCTAAACCTTATTGAGCACCTGTGGGGCATCCTCAAACGGAAGGTGGAGGAGCACAAGGTCTCTAACATCCACCAGCTCTGTGATGTCGTCATGGAGTAGTGGAAGAGGACTCCAGTGGCAGCCTGTGAAGCTCTGGTGAACTCCATGCCCAAGAGGGTTAAGGCAGTGCTGGAAAATAATGGTGGCCACACAAAATATTGACACTTTGGACCCAATTTGGACATTTTCACTTAGGGGTGTACTCACTTTTGTTGCCAGCGGTTTAGACATTAATGGCTGTGTGTTGAGTTATTTTGAGGGGACAGTAAATTTACACTGTTACACAAGCTGTACACTCACTACTTTACATTGTAGCAAAGTGTCATTTCTTCAGTGTTGTCACATGAAACGTTATCACCAAATATTTACACAAATGTGAGAGGTGTACTTACTTTTGTGAGACACTGTAAATGTATCATATTTGCAATATTCCAATTACTAAACACAACTAGTCATATGAAATTGCAAATATAATCAGGTTGTTATCACTTCAAACTCTGTAGCAGTAAACTCACTCCCACTCATGTGTAGGTGACTAAGTGGAAAAAGAAATACTGCGTGATGTGAACCCTCCATGAAATATCATTGACAGAGACATTAATCACCATTTCTGTGCCGCAGTCCGATATCTTCCTAATGTGGTTAGTTTATATTCATAATTCACTGTCTTATCCTGTGCTATTAGCTGCAGTTTGACCTTTGCGGTCCACACAAAGAATCTATGTTGCAGTCGGTCATCCTATTTGTCCCTTCACCACACTCCAGTGGGAAAGATAATTAGATTTCAAGCAAGGTATGTGTGTATGAGAGAGAGAGAGAGAGAGAGAGAGTGTGTGTGTGTGTGTGTGTGTGTGTGTGTGTGTGTGTGTGTGTGTGTGAACGTTTGTAGGGAATCGTGCTTTTAACAATGTACCGGTCATTGCACTTTCACCTCCTATTTTCATCACTCGCCTTTATCTAATGCAAAATCAATACACTGCTATCGGAGGAAGTTAAAGCCTTGTTAATGGTGATGAGGAGCTACTTAACAGGCCTTTAGCATGCTTTACTGCTCTGTGAACAACTGCAGGTGTCTGATCATTATTTCTCCTCCCGTGATACTAAAGATCATCTTGTTTGTAAGGGCTCATGCTAAATAGGTCATCTTTAACACTGAAACACTGGTACAACTCGTGTCACGCAAAACAGAAAATTATATTTTGTTGTTCACTTTCTTGAATAGGATTTGCAAAGTAGAATTAAAATGATCCTTTAAAGTCTCACATTATGGCATCCCATACAGGACATACTAAGAATTATCCATTAATTACAGTGAAATTCGGCCCTGGCTCTTAATGTACCGTGTTGCCTTCTTGAGCATCAGTGAATGTTTGCACCTTTTGTAATAGTCGTGTATGAGTCCCTCTGTCGTCCTCAGTGTGAAAAGATGCATCTCAACATCATATAGCCGCTGTTGGAAAGAGGTCAAATATGCAGAAGATGCTGGAAAAGCAAAGTATGTGCCAGACCTAGAGGATTTCTCTGAAGAACAATGGGCAGTTTAAGAAGGCACTCACGAAACAACTATCATAAAACATTAAAAAAAGTGATTTTTTTTTTTTTTTTTACATCAAGGTATGTAAACTTTTTAACTGGTTCATTTGTGTAAATTCAGTTATCATTGTGTCTTTTGGACTATATGTAAACATTTGTTATGTGAAATATCTTATTGAAAGCAGTACTGAAAAAAAAAAAAAAAAAAAAAAAAACATTTCAATGATCCTTATTATTTTTGTTTGTAATTATTAACATTTTGCAGATACTGTAGGGCATATGTAAAATTATGACCTCAACTGTATGTTGTCTAAAGAGTAATTATTTAATATTCTCATATCAACTACATTTATAAAATGTTAACGAATTCTGGGAAAGAAATAAATAAGTTAGAATAAGTTTAGTAAATCTATGTGGGAGGAGTTTGCATGTTCTCCCCGTGCGTCGGGGGTTTCCTCCGGGTACTCCGGTTTCCTCCCCCAGTCCAAAGACATGCATGGTAGGCTGATTGGCGTGTCTAAAGTGTCGGTAGTGTATGAATGGGTGTGTGAGTGTGTATGTGATTGTGCCCTGCGATGGACTGGCACCCTGTCCAGGGTGAACCCAGCTTTGTGCCCGATGCACCCTGGAATAGGCTCCAGGTTCCCCATGACCCTGAAGAGGAGTAAGTGGATGGATGGATGGATAGATGGATGGATGGAAGTTTAGTAAATTTGCACTTTACATGCCCATTCATCAAAACCACATAAGAATAACAGAAGCAGTATAATATTTAAACCCTGAACATGAGTTTAGCCTGTTACTCTGGTGGACCTGACATTTCCCTGTTTTTTTTTTAGTGAACCTGATACAGTCTTTTATTTAGAAATTCATCTCAAAGCATTGCACTCTGCACTTTTATCACTAAAACACATAATTTATATACTGTATCACTGCCACGGCTCAGAGTTTGATTGACAGAGCAAGAGTGGCGCCTCTGTTCCAGCATCTGCTGAGCGAGAAAGCGCAGATGGTTTTCCTCCTCCTCTGTCTGTGAGTGAGTTTCATTTTAATGTCCCTTCTTTATGTATGTAAGTGAGAGTTATATTGACATTCCTCCTGCATGTGTGAGGATGTTCTGGTCCCTGCAAAGTGTAACTGAATGATATTAGATAATGATCAGAAATGGAAGAAAAATAGAGCCCTTATCGTGATGGGATTAGCATTAATGAACGTCGACCACTCCATCATTTTTCCATCCTAATTTAAACTGAATATGATTGTTTATCAGAAACTATTCAGTTTAATTATATTTTATTTAAATAGCACTTTTAACAATCCACGTTTCACAAAGCTGCTTTACAGAAATATATAAATTCCGGAATATACCAATGAATCAAAGAATAATCACTGAAGAGTAGTCATTTATAATACTGTAGATGTCAATATATAGAGGTGAACATCTCTTTTCTATATGTGTGAAGGTACTCATTCGCACCTTATCTGCACTACTATAACATACTATATTATACATTGATTGACAGTGTTTTGAATAATGATTGACCAAAATTCTTGTTATCTACTGTATGTAAGCCACTTTTCAGTGCACAATTAGCTTTGTTGATTTGCTATCTGTGTCTTATAGATGCTCAGATGCTTTCCTCATATCTGTAACATATGAATGAGCCTGAAGCCTCTCCGTATTTCTCTGAGATAAGATAGATTTATCATTGCGAGATGCTCTTTGATAATGATTTGTTTCAGATTAAATTTCAGATATTTAAATATATTGGACCTGAATATAAAATTTCTAGTTTTAGATCTGAAAGACATGTGTTTGTTGATTAACAAAAAAAAAAAAAAGAAAGAAAAAAAAGAAAGAGATGTGAGACAATTTACCACCTAGAATTCACATGCGTAGTTGTGAAAATTCAAATTTTTCTTTCTTTTATTTTGCTGGATAGATCACCGTTTTATTATTATTATTTTATTTTTTTTATTTTTTTCAGATTAAACAACTCTAAAATCTTTGTCATCCATGTTTGTTTTTTCTCCCTTGCCCGCCAACTTGACCTGATTGGTCAAGAAGCTTGCTGTCACTTGGCAGATTTCTGAAAAGCCTTTTTTCCATCTGCCCTGCAAACACTTCCCATAAGACTAGATGTTGAATGTGCGCTGGTAGTTTAGTAAATTTTTGGTTTAGGAAATGTAACTGCTGGATTTGAAATTAGGTCACAGAAACTGATTTGAGGAAATCAATACTTAAAATGAATTTACACTTTGATTACATGTAATTTGTCAGATGCCCTTGACCAGTATGACATGCATTTATCTCATTTTTATGAGGGACTTGCTCAAGGGCCCAGTAGTAGCAGCACTGGGATTTGAACTCATGACTATTCTATCAGAAGTACAATGTCTTAACCACTGAGCTACCACTTTTTGGGCAGCTGTGTTTCAGGTGGTAGAGCGGGGTGTCCACTAATCGTAGGGTTGGCGGTTCGATTCCCAGCCCACATGACTCCACATACCGGAGTGTCCTTGGGCAAGACACTGAACCCAAAGTTGCCCCCAATGGCAAGTTAGTGCCTTGCATGTCAGCTCTGCTACCACGGGTGATATAATGCGCTATATAAGTGCAGAGCATTTACCACCTTGTTAGACTATTTCAGTCTTTGATTTTCAATCATATTTCTGATAGCCTTAAATAAATATTTGTGCATTGTGAATTTTCCTGAATTCTCTATTCACCAAAGTGTTACCCTGTGCTTCCATGCTTATCTTTTTTTTGCTTTGAGTACATCAGCGATTCAATGTGTTTCTTGCCTGCACTCAACCACATTCGACCAAATTTCACTTTTCCTCTCGAGTAAGCGTTTTCTATCCAACAGTGCACCTCTTTGCCTCTTTGAACCCAAACAAAGCCCTTGCCATCTGTCAGTGTCACTTTGACGACAAAGTGGCTATGATTAATTGTAAAACAATGAGGGGCAAATGGGAGGGTCGGAGTAATCTTCACTGCTGGCTTTCAGGGTCAGACCCTCATTCCCTCAGCGTTTAGAATTAGCCTTTGAGATGTCAGTGCACGGAGTGCATGTTCAGTCAAATGACCCAGGCTGCTCTCTGTCGCCGAGTGCTCCTTATCCTCACGGTGTGCTGGAAATCAGTGGTGAAAGGAAGATGCTGCTGTGATAGGATTGGGCTAGACACCCAGGCTTCTCTCTCTCTCTCTCTCTCTCTCTCTCTCTTTCTTTCTCTCTCTCTTTCTCTCTTTCTCTCTCTCTGTGTGCTCAAAGCATTATGTCTGCCTGAGGCATTTTTTGCAATAATCAGAATTGGCATGTTTCCTAGTCTGATATCTTAAACCTGCTACACACAATCTACAGAAATGTTTCTGTATTTAAACACAACCATCATAAAATGTAAATTGCATATTAATGTTAATAATAAATTAAAGGCAGTTTGTCATTTTTAGAGACCCTGTGTTGAAATGCTACTTAAACATTAACAGATGACAGTTCTTCCCTCCATCCTCTGTTTGAAACTTTATTCGAAATCACCACCTTGAAATCCATTGCATGCTAATATTTAGCCATCACATTTTTTCCCTACAAAATATTTGTAACTACATTATTATTGTAGAATCCCTTTTAAACCTACTACAAACTACACCTTTAATGACATGTTTTATTCAGCTATATTTTATACGAATGGAAAAGAAAAGCCCTGATCTCCACTTTTTTTTTCTTTGACTTAACACAATTTTTTAAATTGTTAAGTCGTATTATATTTGATTATGAGATAAACTTTTGAAATTTTTAATAATTAATTTAGTTGCAATAAAATATAAATAAAATATACTATTTTAAAAGGGTGGCATGGTGGCTTAGTGGTTAGCAGGTCTGCCTTGCATCCCCAGAGTTGGATGTTTGATTCCTGCCTCTGCCCTGTGTGCACAGAGCTTTCATGCCCCGTGTGCTTTGGGGGTTTCCTGTGGGTACTCCATATTCCTCCCCCAGTCGAAATACATCCGTTGTAGGCTTTTTCCAAATTGTCTGGGCATGCAATTGTGTAATTGTCTGCCGCCTTGTGACCTGAGTCCCCTGGGATAGGCTCCACCATGACTCTCTGTAGGATAAGCGGTACATATTGGATTGATAATATTTTAAATTCAATATATCCATCCATCCATCTTCTATACCGCTTATCCTTTTCAGGGTCCCGGGGAACCTAGAGCCTATCCTAGGGAGTTAGGCGGGGTACACCCTGGACAGGATGCCAGTCCATCGCAGGGCACAATCACATACACACTCACACGCCCATTCATGCACTACAGACACTTTGGACATGCCAATCAGCCTACCATGCATGTATTTGGACTGGGGGAGGAGCAGCACGGGGAGAACATGTAAACTATGCACACACAGGGCCCCGGCGGGACTCGATCCCAGGACCGCGGAGGTGTGAGGCGAACGTGCTAAATACTAAACCACCGTGCGCCCGGTGAGTACAATATGTATATTTTTTTCAAAGTTTAAACCGTATTATATTATAAATATTATAACATGTGTGGTAAAAAAAAATATATATATATATATCACAATTGAAAAATGATTTAATTGTTATATTATCACACATTTTTTTTTTTTTTTTGTATATATTGCATTTAATTTAATTTGTGTTTAACTTAGTTTAAGTGAAACTGAAGATGTGTATATTATTGGTAGAAATCTATTATAACCCGCTCAGAAAAAGTAATAAAACAAATTTGTTTATGCAAATCAAATCTCATGCATTAACAAGGTGTAAAACCTGATGCCTACAGCATTAAAAATAAAATCAATACAAATGAATTCATTATAATTATAAAAAAATATATATACTAAAACAATTAAAAGTATCAAAACAATTACGAAGTATTCAAAAGTCATGCTTTATAAGAGTTTGTGTATTTATATAAACGTACACCAAAATACCGAAAAAAAAGTTATAAATGGTTTAATATTGTTCAGCGGGGAATCCTTAATAAAAATATAGATCATTAATCATAACCATTTTTAACTATTCATGTATCTTATGTATTCTTACACATGTAAATTTTGAGTATTGTGTTTACAATAAATAAATAATAAATAATAATAATAATAATAAAAAAACAGCAAAAAAAACAAAGCTACAATATTTGACAGCAAGTTCTAGAACAAAAATACGCTCAAACGATCCTCCCCTCAGGTTTTAATGCAGGTTTTTGTCCTTGTGTAGTATTTTGACAGTCGGATGGAGAACGCCTCTGCAGTACATTAGGATCATGTTGTGCTTGATGTGAGGTAACACACGAGGTCACTTAACAAAGGGTCAGTCACGGCTGTTAGGCATGATGCACAGTGTCAGCTTCCCTTCCCGCACATGCAGGAGGAGGCTGTAACCTTGCAGTGCTATTACATCAGTCACCCCTTACTGAGTGTGTTTGTGTGTGTGTGTGTGTGTGTGTGTGTGTGTGTGTGTGTGTGTATGTGTGTGTGTGTGTGTGTGTGTGTTTGTGTGCATGGTTGAAACAGAGATAGGTCTTGTGCTATGAGCTCAGCAAAGCAGGACATCCTACCTCCTGTAACATGCTTTCAGACCTGACTGAGCACCGCGTAGGTATAGACCCCCATATAAAACAAGCGTCACATTACATCCAGGATCTGAGTAAACACTACAGCCAGCCTCAGAGCAGGAGGAGGAAGGTGGTGCTGTATCTCATAACCTGCACACCTGCCGTGCTCACTGCATGACCGGACACTCAGGATGCTCGGTTGCTGGAGAGACGCCACATCAAGAAGTGAATAGAGGCAAAGGTTCAAGTATGACTTCATCTGTGCATAAATTCCAGTTATGTAAGGAATACAACTCTTTGAGGTGTGCTGTTATAGGAAAATAATCAACAACAGGATGTCCTGATGCAAAGCAGAATTACTGTCCTTGATTATGTTTCTATAACGTCACTGCAAAAAAGTGTCTAATTCCTCTTACACAGCACTTGCAATGACTATCATGTTTATTAATTATTCATTTATTCAATGTGATTTTAAACTTCTCATAATTGCACTTAATTCCCATACATGAAACAAGCAAGTTTCTGTTATTGCTTATGTAACTGCAATTTACAAAACATATGATACTTCCTGTGCCAAGTGTTCTTTCTAGTAGAGATGATATCTAATACTCGTCAAAGCAAGCGGTGCTGATTTAAGCCGAGTTCTCCCGGCTTTCCGTTAGGATTATTTAAAGCAAACACGGATCCTGGATCGGCATCCACGCTGGGAAACAATTTTATGAGGCCATGGAGAGGATAAGAAATGAAAAGCTTAATGATTAATACTAAAACCTCATCATCAACTGTAATGAACCTTTTATTTCATTGAAAGGGCTGCAAATAAGTGTGAGTCTTCACAGAAATCCATCATAAAGTCCCGGTATGGGACTCACAATGGGGAGATCATATTTAATAAGCAAATCAATAATGTTCATTCTGTAAATTAAGGATGGATCAGCACCGTGAACAACAATATAACAAGATCAGGTTTGCAGCTTCGGAGTCACACATTACAGATAATGCAATTTACAGCAAGGGCACGGCACACTGCTCTAAGCAGGACTTTTCTTTATTTTTTGTTTTGTCCTTTGTATGAAGAGGATGGTTTTTTGACTTATGCCTGAGTACAGTGTTATAATCTATTGTTATCTCTCTCTCTCTCTCTCTCTCTCTCTCTCTCTCTCTCTCTCTCTCTGCAAGACATGAATCTTATTCAAGTTTATTCAAACATTCACTGATGCTCAATAAGGCAACACTATACATTAAGAGCCAGGGGGTGTAAATTTTTGAACAGGATGATTGGTGTAAATGATTATTTTCATTTAAAGATCTTATTTTTTCATGTAATACTGCACTTCAGAAGCTACATAAGATATTTAAAAGTTTCCCAAAAGACAAAATAATAACAATTTACTCTGAACATCCTTTACACCATCATAAACCAAAGTTTACACCCCCCCCCCAGGCTTTTAATGTATCATGTTGACTTCTTGAGCATCAGTGAATGTTTGCACCTTGTGTAATAGTCGTGTACGAGTCCATCTGTCGTCTCAGTGTGAAAAGATGGATCTCAACATCATATAGAGACTGTTGGAAAGAGGTCAGACATGCAGAAGATGCTGGAAAAGTAAAGAATGTACAGGACCTGGAGGATTTTTCTGAAGAACAGTGGGCGGTTGAACTGCTCATGACAAACAATGGACTCATGAACAACTCTCACAAAACATAAACACAGCCATTGATCATCCAGGTAACGACACACAGAATTATTAATCAAGCGTGTGGAAACTTTTAAACTGGTTAATTTTTTAATTTTTTAATTAGTTAATTCGGTTATTATTGTGTCTTGTGGATTATATGTAAAAAAATAATAATATGTGAAACAGCTTATTCAGGGCACGACCAAATAAAGAACAAAATGCAATTTTTATTATGCCTTTAAAAAAAAAGGTTATTAACATTTTGCAGATTCAGCAAGGCTTATGCAATCTTATCTTATATCGGAGCATCATGTACATTCCCTAGGGGGCACCATATTGCTGAACAAGATAAACATACAAATCTGATTAATATCGACATTTAAAATGCATTTATTTTGAACCTGTTACTAAAGAGGTTTTTTTTTTTCCCCCGTTTATCTTAATGTTGGTAAAAGATAAAAACATTTAAAAACAAAAAAAAAAAACCCTTAAGTACTCCACATACTGAATAAAAAAAGTTCGACTTGAGAGTTTGCATAGCAGAGGGTATTTGAGTCCGCGACTAAGAATAGACCAGGCGATGCTCATAAAGTATGCGTCCTTTTGATAGATGAATATTAAAACCATCACCAGTTTATTTAATGGCACATTAAGCGTTCCTCATCAGCCACAATGAAAGAATTTCCACATATACTCCTCTAGCTTATAATTAACATTAGAATTATTCATCTACCCCTCATCAGGTTGCAGACAACCTGTGGTTAGTCTGTACACTGCTCTGATGGGGGAACAGTGAAGGGTTCAATTACTCTTGAATGAAGCCAGCACGATCTCTTCAGTCTGCCTGGTGGTGCGCTCCGAAAGTGCCATGATCTGATTATTCTGCCTAGATAAATTCAGAACGCAGATGCCGCCGCTAGCTGTTTTTTTTTATTTGAAGTGCTTAATGGCATGCTTAAGTGTGAGGATGTGTCACATACCTGAGAGTCATGGGCATAAATGTATGTCTTTGTGTGTGTGTGTGTGTGTGTGTGTGTGTGTGTGTGTGTGTGTGTGTGTGTGAAAAAGAGAGAGAGAAAGAGAGAGAGAGAGAGAGAGAGAGAGAGAGAGAGAGAGATTCAAAGTTTCGAGATGAGTCAAGTTTGTTAAAAGGAAAACTCCACCCTGAAACACATTAAAAATGTTTCTAATGAAATATTTCTGAAGTGTTCCGTGATTCTGGTGCTGATTTGTTGATCGGTGCTGTATTTACATTATTTCTGTGAGAAGATAGATGTTGTGTCATGCTGACGTCACACAGGTACATTGTTATTGCTAGCGCAGCTACAATGGAGCGTAACAGAAGAGAAAAGTAATAATTGAGAATGCTAAGGGTTTTGCTGTTAGCTCCTAAAAACAAAAGTTCAAGAGATTTTTTGCTCACTCATTACTTTCGGTGCAGCCATGCTTAAGATCATATTAATGAGGAATCCTAGCAGCATTGAAGTTGTGTCGACATTAGTGTTAAAGCTGGACTTAATGTCCCAGAACGTTCTTACTTTGTATGAAGAGGATAGTTTTTTGACTTATGACTGAGTACAGTGTTATAATCTATTGCTCTCTCTCTCTCTCTCTCTCTCTCTCTCTCTCTCTCTCTCTCTCTCTCTCTCTTTCTCTCTCTCTCTCTCTTTACAAGACATCAATATGTCTTATTCAAGCTTATTCAGACATTCACTGATGCTCAAGAAGGCAACACTACACATTACCCTCATTAGACACGGGGTAGAAACTTTTTTTTTTTTTTTAACAGGATGATCGGTGCAAATTGTTATTATGTTTATTTAAATATATTTGTATTATTATTATTTTATTACTGCACTTTAGAAGTTACATAAGATATTTAAAAGTTTCCCAGAAGACAAAATATCAACAAGTCTGCCTGGACTTAATGTCCCACAAGGCAATGCAGCTATACGACGCTGTTGTTATACGACAGCAGAGATTCAACTCACCTAGTTAGCAATATTCGAGATGATGATTGTGATATCTAGGATGGGGTGAGAGTTAAAGCTTTGGAGGATGATCTGTTTGATGAGTGCGCATCGCTATCCGCAAGTAGTCGATCGGTATTGTGGGTAATGTAGGAAACTAGACCAATGTGAATGTGATTACAAAATAAATCTTGGATGCCACTGAAGCTCAGATGGTTATTATGAAGATTAATTTGCAAGTCATTCCAGGTTTTTTTCATTAAGTCTTAAGATATTATAACCCCTTAAATGTCCAGAATCTATCAAAATATCCAAATGTACATTATGTTCCCCTGTCTCATACCTGAATAATAAGCCAGGAGTTTAAGGGATTATGAGATCATGTGAAATTCTAAATTCATGAACACTTGGCAGGTTTAGGTGTGTTATTGTTGTCTTTAATTGCAAATATGAAAACAAAACATTGTGAATGACCTATTCATGAACAATTGTGTTGAAATATTTACCAAAAGTAACCGTGTTAACCGTATAGGCTTCTTTGAAACCAGTCATGACCAGCCTTTTTATAATACTGCCATAGACTTAGTAATAACATGTCATTGTAAAACTTATGGCATTTTATACAACATGATATGTTTTACTCGAGTTATTATGAAGGCAAAGGTGGAGTAATACTTCATTCAAGCATTATGACAGCTGATGTAAAGTATATGACATAACATCATAAAACATGATGGAAAATGCACTTTATTATTATATCATTATATTACAATTTTTGGTTTTCTTTTAATTTATGAGAGACTGCTAAGTAGCCTATGTATGTAAAACAATAGAATACAAATGGTAAAGTTGTAGTCTGGCTATGAAAAAAAAAGACATCTAATTCTCTTATTAATCAAATCTTAAGTGTAGAAAAATATATAATATCCCAAAAAAAAAAAAAAAAAAGGGGGGGGGGGGGGAAAGG